>JAUTZA010276002.1:0-14315 GCA_032273845.1 Panulirus longipes | reverse complement strand
GTCACTATGGGTTGGGTGAAAGGGTCACTGAGGATCAGCTGCTGATATCACTAAAGGTCAGTTGTAAGGGTCGCAAAGGGTCAGGTGTAAGCGTCCTTGGGTCGGGTGTAAATATCACTAAGAGTCAAGTGTAGTGGTCACAGCGTCAGGTGTGTAAGGGTCAAAGTTTAGGTGTAGGAATCAATAAAAGTCACTCGTTGTCAGGTGTAGGGGTTACCAAGTGTTAGGTACAGGGGGTCACTGAGGGTCAGGTGCAGGGACACTGAAGGTCAGGTGTAGGGGTCACAATAGATCAGGTGTAGAGGTCAGGTGTAAGGCTCATCAAATTCAAGTGTAGAGATTACTGAGGGTCAGGTGTAAAGGTCATTGCGGTTCAGAAGTAAGGCTCATTGAGGGTCAGGTGTTTGGGTCGCTGAGATCAGGTGTAGTGCACACTGAGTATAATACAAGGGTCACTGAGGTGTAAAGGTCTCCGAAGGTCGAGTGTAAGGGTCACTAAAGGTCAAGTGTATGGGTCACTGAGGTCCAGGTGCCTGGGGTCACTGGTAGTCAGGTGTAAGGGTCACGGAGGGTTAGTTGTAGGAATCACTGAGGGTTAGTTGTTGGGTCACTGAGGGGTCAGGTGTAAGGGCCAGTGAAGGTCAGGTATAGGGGGTCACTGAAGGTCAGTGGATGGGGTCAATTAAGGTCAGATGTAGGGGTCACTGATGATTAATCACCGACAGCCTGGTGTAAGGGTCACTCAAAAGTCAGGTGTAGGGGGTCACTTATGGCTAATTGTAGAGTGAGGGAGGCATCAACGGTTACATGTGAAGGTCAAAAGGACTGTAGATAATAGTTACTGAAGGGGATCACTAAAGACCGTCTGAAGAGGTCAATAACTGACCGGGCAACGTAAGAGTAAAGTAATGAGTTAATCGACTGTTCAATAGTATATATTGAGTGGCATATGTTGAAGACATTCGAGCAGTGATAGTTCTTTTCCATGACTAGTCCTGTCCAGACTATAAGGAACGTGTGGTGATTTTCACCCTTCCAGAATCCCGTCCAGGAGGATGTCCTGGATCCGCCTTGGGCCTCCTGTGTTACCTCTCCAAGGTTTTCTCTTGGCATTTCTTTTTTTCTTTCTCTTTCTTTCTTTCTTTCTTTTTACTTTCAGACGAAAAAATAATGTGTAATGTTATGGAGGGGTTAGAGGTCGCTTGTGGGTCAGAGTTTGGGGTCACGTGCGAGGGTCATTACTGCGTCGGGGGTCAGGTCAGGAGGTCACTCTGGGTCCAGATGAGGATCAACCGTAAGCCAAGAGTGGTGGTCACGTATACAGGTCATCTGGGGTCGAGGTGGGGTCACTAAAGGGCCGAAAGGCATCATGTGTTGTCATTTAGGAGTCAGGTGTGAGGTTCACTCATTAGTAATACTCACTCGGTAGTCGTGTGGGGCTCACCCAGTATTCAAGCGTGGCGTAAACGCAGTAGTCAGGTGTGGGGCTCATTCCATAGCCAGATGCGAGATTCATTTGTTAGTCAGGTGTGAGGCTCATTCGGGAGTCAGGTGTGGGGCTTACTCTGTACTCAGGTGTGCGGATCACTCAAGTTAAATCTGAGATTCATTCGATAGTCAGATGTGGGGTTTACTCAGTAGTCAAGTGTGGGGCTCTCTCAATAATCAGGTATGGAGTTCACTCACTAGTCAGGAGTGGGGCTCACTCTGTAATCGTGTCGGGCTTACTCAAGAGTCAGACGTGAGATACATTCAGTAGTCAGGTGTGGGGCTCACTCTATAGTCAGGTGTGGGGTCACTCTAGTCAGGTGTGGGGCTCACTCAGTAGCCAAGTGTGGGGCTCACTTGGTAGTCAGGTGTGAGTGAGCGTCAGGTCTGGTGTGAGGTCCAGTCACTAGCCTGAAGCAAGGCCCCACCACCACCACGAGACAATCCAGTTAGCGTGGCTGACCGTCCGGGTTTCCGCATCTGGTACGAAGGTCGCGAGCGGCGGCGGCAGCAGCAGCAGCAGCAGCAACGGCGGCGGCGTCACTTAGGTTGGCACTGCAGGCTTAACGTCTCGTCTGGCTTCTGTGGGCAGTAGTTGTTACCCTGTCCTCCTGTGGTTATCTTATTACTTGCCTTGTTGCACTGTACCCCTTGGCACTGCACCCCCTGCCACGTGACACTGCATCCCTTTCCACGTGACACTGCATCCCTTTCCACGTGACACTGCATCCCTTGCCTTGTGGCACTTCATCCCTTGCCTTGTGGCACTGCATCCTCTACTTCATGGCACTGTATCCTTTGCTCAGCATTAATCTTACAGCACTGCACACCAACCATTTGGCGACTGCGCCGTCTGTCTAGTAGGGGTGCCACGTGGCACTGCATCACTTTGATGTGGCACTTCGCAAACTGTCTTGTGTCACTGAACTGCTTATTTTCAGGCATTGTGCAAGTGTTGCGGCGCTGCTCTACCACTCACGTCACTATTCTAAGAAAGCCACGCAGCAGCTGATCAAAGCTGGACACACCAGCTAAAAGTAGTCTTGTACGATTTCCTTTTGGCAATTTCACCCAAATTAATAGTGGTCAGCTAAGATTCATCAGAGTTCGTTTTTCAGTGAACTAGCATTTTAGTGGCTGTAAAGTTTCACTCCTTTGGTCCAGGTCTTTTCTTTCTGTCTCTTGCACATAACACGTAACTCACGCGACTCATTCTTCGTAACGTCATATTTTCCTGATGTGATCGCTACGCGTTCGCTCTGACCTTTGGGAAAAATCTTGTCGCAAGTACTCGAGAGTACGTCCTCTCTCATATTGTTTTCACTGGCTGTGTAAGGTGTGCCCCATCCAGAGGGCCACTGTCTAGAACTCCCCATCCAGAAAGCTTTGTCTGGAAATCCCCGTTGAGGGCCTGGTGCAAAGGATCCCGTCCAGAAGGCCCAATCCAGTAGGCCCCGAGCACAGGTAGGCCCGGTCCCCCTCCAGGTACCCACTAGTGATGCACGATTAACCGCTGTTCTGTTCGTTACCAGTCAGAAGTATTAAAGCGCTAACGTTGGGTCCTCTACAACTATTCTTTTAGCATTGAAACACTTGCAATTCTTATTTCTAAAAGACTGCTCGCACTACCCTCGCTGTGTGTGGTGTGGTTAAGACGTGAGTATGTGGATTGAAGGTAGTAAGCGAGGGAGGGGAGTAAAGAGTGTGTGCTAATGCATGTGTGGTTTGGGGTTATCCAGTTTTATCATATTGTTTATATATCTCTACGTATATTCTTTTTCATTTATCCTTTTTTTTTCTCTCTTTGCGTACGGCTTACTGATCAAAAAAGTTTAATCCGACAAAACTGGCTGCACCAGATGTTAGATGTGACCCAGAGACACTGCAAGATGGCCTCAGCCTCCCACCGGCTCCTCTTGACCAACTGTTCCATAGTCACAGAAGACTAGCAAAGCAGATGACGTCCATAAAACCAAACCCGCTCTAGGAATACCACATCTTTACCATCTCGTCCACCACATTAGGCTATCAAAGAAGGCAGGAGTTGAAGCCTCAGCAATCATTCTAAATGACAGTCTTTAGTGCAATTACATGCATCTCCTCGCTAAAATGAATGGCTCTAGGGAAACTGAAGAATTTACCTATATATTACCGACCCACAAAACGATACTCTCTGGTAATAGGGAATATTTACAGTAGAAAATAATCTTGTTACCTATATTTTGAAGGGGATATGGTAGCGGCGGTGAAGCCTTAGTAGGTAAGGAGTAGTTACTTAGCAACACAATATCGACGCCTTACGGCCCCCGCACCCAACCCTAACCCTCACAACCTTCCACAGCCGCCTTGCCCAACATCAACGCAGCCTGGAAAAATAAGAAAAAATCACAGAGTTCCAGGTACAGGATATACACACCCTTTCAGCCCGACGGTATGATGATGGTTGGGTGTGACGTCCTAGCCTTTGACCTGATCTTTAAAGGTTCAGGTCAAAGGCTAGGCCGTCATACCCAAGGGCCGTGCCATTGTACTCCAGAGGTTAAGCAGCACTTAGCGGGTTACACCAACGGACCCAACCGGCCAGCCCCACCCGACCCTCGCCTCCCCTGCTGCGTATAACCTCCCTCACGCTCTCATACACTAAGTATCAAACTGACTTGTCTTGCAAGACAAAGGAATGTGGGACAGACAATTCATATACACCTTACTATTAAAACGTCGATTTAAGCGAGATTAAGGAATAGACACAGTACTACCTGACAGTATAAAGTAACACGGTCGCTTTTCTCCAGAATCACCTGGAAAGTAGGATAAGTTAATCTCCGCGGCAGATCACTGTGTGTCGTTCCAGACTTTTAAAATAACGCTGCGTTTATAAGCAATGGCGTCTTCGCTGTCTTTTCTGTCCAGAGGACGCTTTATGATGGACAACACCGATGAGGAGTGAACAATCGTTCTTTCTGTATAATTACAATGTCTATAGAAAGAATGAGTTCCAGTTGAGAAGAGACAACGCCAGTGTCGGAGACCGTAAGCCACCTGAATATTAAGGGTTAAGTTAAATGCCAAACTATCATACCCAGAGCATCATACCGTCGTGCTCAAGGATCGTACCGTCGTGCTCCAGCATCGTACAGTCGTACCCCAGGATCGTACCGCCGCGTTCACGAGGCCAAGACAGCCAGGATTACCGTTCACAATCACCTTGGAGCACTTTCCCCGCTGGCCGCTTAGCTTCCTAAAGTCATCATTGCCGGGTACAACAATGAACGCCAACCGCAGCCAGCCTCAGAAAACATTTGATAAATCACACTGCGTGTTGCGACACCACCCAGGCCACTACCAGGGTACATGATTGAGACTCGGGTTTACCTCCTCCGGGGCACCTCTCAGCCTTCGCCCTACGCCGCGCACAAACAATAACAAGAAAAAAAAAATCCCCTTTCACCAGCGGGTTAAGAAATGTGAGGCATGCTCCCAGAGGTGTGGGCGATGGGTGGTTGCGTGCGGTGTCCGTCGGGGCTCCGTTACGGGGCGACACAAGACAAATAACGACAGTTGTCGTCACCGCGGCCCTACACTCGCACCCACAGTACACCCAAGCACAAAGATCTACACCAGATCGCTCGCCCCGCATCTCTTCGCTCACCTCCAGTCCACAATTTTCCTGCCTGGCGACCGCGTGCGATATCCGTCCCTCTCACCACCAGCGGCGGAACTCCGCCGTTTCTTCTGCTGATTTGTCTTGAGATCAGAAAGAAGAGTTCATTGTGTGAGGTTGTTATGGGCAGCACCAGAGGGGCGTGACACTACGGCAGGTCCGCTGGCCCGAACATCAGCCCAGGGGTACAGATGACCCGGGAGGCGAACCTCTGAGAGACTCGCTGTTTCATTATGAACATTTGTCATGGCCACTCCACACCAGCCTCTCCGCACATGGTACGTTATCGGTCGATTGTCGCCTCGCCATAATCATTACCGCAAAAACAACCTCAGAAATGAGATGCTCGCCCTCTAAATTACACCTCGGAGTACTTCCACCTGGAGAGGCGTTACGAGTGGAGCGGAGGAGTTGGGTGGAGCAGGTGGGAAGCTGGGAGGCGCCGCGCCACAACCACCACACTACTCCAGGAAAACCCTCCACCGCTCCCGCTGCCACCAGTAAAAACAAGTTGGATAATTATCAGTGGCGCCGGCAACTGCTCCAACAGCAGGAGCAGCAACAGGACGCCAGCACCAGCAGCAGCAGCAGCAGCAGGTCCCGGGGCGCCACCTGCAGCAAAAACGGCTCCCACAAAGGGCACTGGATGGACCACTTGTCAGGACACGAGGAACTAACCGAGCCGTCGGCTGTCTGTCGCTCCTCACTGCTGTCTGAAGACAGTCCCAGGCCAGTGAAGGGACGAGCAACTTAAGTGTCGTTGGGGTTGTGTGGAGGGCGGCGCGGGGGTGTGGGGTGACCCAGGGCTACCTCCACCCCCCCAAGGTAAACACAACTGCGCCGTTGACCTGCTCTAGGGCAGCACCAGCAGGGGCAACTCTCTCCAGCTCGGATAGTCTCCCCTGGATAAAGAGGCGGCGGCGTCCTGGCCCAGTGTCCGGGGTACACCTCGTGAGAGCCGTGTTCCAGGATTTTACCCCACCCGACTGATGTAGGTACCTCAGGTTATCTTGGCTGGATGACTAGGATGTGTTATCTTAACCCGAGTGGCTGGGGTAACTCTGGCCTCCTGAGTGAGTTTCACCGAATCAATCTTATGAAAGTTATCATGACCAGGAGGTTATGATAACTCTGGTCCAGTGGTCATCGTAACCAGATGAAGACGGTGTACAACCTATTGTGTAGTTGGGTGACAACTGGCGCTCCCGGGATAACTGGCGTCTACCTCGCGTAAGATCACACACCCCAGATGATCACAACCAGTTTATCGGGTGTTTCGAAAGTTCTGATACCATTGTACAAGAAATATCAAAGAGCTGGCCACATGTGCCACGACTGGAGTGGATGACTGTGTAAACGAACTGAACTGTCAGTAGACGGGAGGGTCCGACCCCGTCCCGGCCCCGTACCCCACAGCCAGCACTCATGAGTATACAAAGCCAGACCTCAACCTACTGCTGGACCACGGGCCGACACTTGCCTCCATAATATAAATGATTTCAAGTCGCCAAGGAGCCAATATCAGAGACTTCACTAGTTGCTCACCAGAGGAGCAGTCAGTCCCACGAGTCACATCGGCCCATACTGTAATTACCAGGCGGAACATGTGCACTTCACCCGCCTGTGTCAGGTTCTGCTCCTTCACTTACACCTTATACAGTGGCAGATCCTGCCCTTCCCCAGGCTCCAGACAAGTCTTACCAGTGGATCAAGAGCGGCTGGCAGGTTGATGTCTACAGGAACTTAATCAAGTTATGGTTCCGGTATACTAGGTCACACACACAAATGGGTTCGAATCCTGAGCGAGGCAGTCGGCCCACACCCAACCCAGGTGCTCATCCTCCTCTCGGGACTAGATGATACATGGATACCTAGCTTAGGCCGGCGTGTGTGAGCGTATACACACATAGGAGTAAATATATAGTACGCGTGGTTACGAGACTTAAAACTATGACTAAACTTTTCTCCCGTAACACAAACTAATAACATACTCTACATCTTGCGTTAGGCCAAAACCAAAGTATACTTTTCATGTTTGGTCACCGCACCGCACTTACAAAAGCATGAAGAAATAATCGACATTGCCCAGAGGATGGCAATAAAGACGGTACCTGAATTACGAGAGCTGAGTTACAGGGAAAGGTTTAGAGGCTTTAGATTTGTCTATTAAGGAAGAGAAAAGAGTAAGGAGTGACATGATCACGACTTTAAAGTTTTCAAACCAGCCTGATGATCGGTTCTTCGAGGCAGTTGATATACTGTTTAGTATCTCGCCAGGTGCGTGAAAGGGAGAATAACTCGTGCCTGTCTTTGAGACATCGGAAAATAGCTCTGAACTACAGACCAGTCTCTATGAAGGGTGTGGTCTGCGAGACACTAGAAAAGACAGTCTGAAAGAGAATAGATGATTACTTGCAAGGGAAGAACAACTTAAGTGCGAGACACCAATGGATTTAGTTAAAGAAAGCGATGCGTATACCTCCTTAATTCCTACGAGTGAGCGAGCTTCAGTTTAGACAAAAGAAAAGGATAGAAAGATTGTGTGTCTCTGGACTGCCAGAAAGCGTGAAACTGTACCACAATGGAGGCTGGTAAAGTAGCTGCATCTGTAGGCAGGAATTAAAGGGGCAGAGTTCTTCGATGAACAGAAAATAACCTTAGTGGAAAGGAACAAAGTATGCATGTCAGAGGAGATTTCTGGAAATGAGTTCAGGTCGCCATTGGGGTGCCACATGGCTCGTTCCTGGGACCACTGCTCTTCTTGATCTTTGTAAATGACTTTCCAAAAGGGCTGGACTCACAACTTAATATGTTTGCGGATGATGCCATGGTCAAGAGGGAAGTAAATAATGGAGGATTATATCACCTTACAAGGGGACCTAGACACGTGGTTCATGAAATTCAATCCAATTGCAAACGAGATAGAATACAACGAAAGCAGTATTCAACACGAGTATTATCTGGAAGGACGTAACTTCAGAAATCTAGGTGTGAAAGGGACTTAGGAGTCGACACTGTGCCTAACCAGTTGCCAGAGCTCCACCTTAGGAGAAATGTAAAGGAGACAAACTATCTGGAAGTAAATATTAGAATGAGGAAATATTCAGCAAACTATTCAGAGAGTACTCTGGGAGAACTAGAATATGTTTCTCAAGTTTGGCTGCCGTACTTAAATAACAGAGAGGGTCCCCAAGTACAACAAAGCTGGTACCCGAATTTAAGAAAGCTGGGGGACAGTGAGGGGTTAGAGGCCATAAATTTGCCCACCATGGAAGACAGAAAAGTATGGAGTGACTTGACCGCAACCTTCAAGTTTCTAAACCAGTTTGATGACGTCAACATGGAACAGTTCTTCGAAACATGCGCAGACAGAGCAGCCACTGACCATAACAAGAAACTACGCAAAAAAAAGTGTCAAAGAAGATGTAACGAAGTACTTTTATAGTATCAGATCATCGGATGAATGGAATATGTTAAGAGATGAAGTTGTAAATGCGGACAGCATACTGAACGCCTAAAAAGTTGCATGATAGTATAGAAAGTTCAGGAGATGCGGCCCCATGAGTACTGAGCTCCCTCCCCGTTCAATACAAATATAAGATTACACAGAACCTTCTAAACATGTACTGTGAGTACATAAGGTGATACAGACGCTGGCAATACGAAAGTAACTGTTGGTTGTGGTCTTCCCCTGGACACACAAGTCATGACATCCCAGCCACACATATAGTCCTTGTTAACCTCGCCTGTCATCAGTCATCAAACTTGCATCACCAGCCTCACCTCTGTCGCTTATCCAACTCACCCGTCATGCATCTGCCTCACTATTCATTCACTCTCCCACTAATCACCCAGTCGCTGCCAGTCGTCCACTCAGGGGGAACGAGACAAAAGCCCCAGTCGACAGCTCTTTCCATCCGTCGTCTCCTGGACTTTGTAAATCTTCCTGTTCAGCTTCGTCTGGTACTCTGGCTGGCACTGGCCACTGTCACTCTGACGTACTGGTACACTGTCATAAAGCCCTTGTCTCTAGTAACGTTAATAACAGCGGCTGTCACTATACAGTGATCCAATAGGAACATGTACCAGCACAGAGGCCAACGTGTGCCTCACTCTCTCACCCAGAAAGGTTTCAAAGAACAACTGCTCAAGGGGATTTTCGAAAGGCGTAGGGCAGGTTTTACACAGCTAGTCATCGGCCGGAACGTGCCACCCCCTCCCCGACCATACCTGACCTGGCCGCCTCCTTGTTAACCCCTCGAACACGACGGTGTGTTCTTTTCATATGATGGCCAGACCTTTAGCCTGATCCTGAAGGATGAGCTGCGGTCTGGTCCTTCATATACCCAAGGATCGTACCGTCATTCACAAGGGGTTTATTCAAGCGGGTGTGACCACACGTCCGAGGAACAACTGAGAAAGTAGATATTAGAATTCAGGAAACCTCAAGACTGTATTCGCCCATAGTGTAGCAGACGAGGACCTGCGTCCTGAGGTTAAGCAGCTCGAGCCAGTGTTACCGTCAGTCAAGGTGTCACACCTCGAGGTGCGGTGACGTTAATTCTCGTTACGCAACAATCAGACCCACAAGCATCGAGTTATTTTCCCAGTGATTTATGCCTTTCCATGTGGGCAACTTTTCTGATAAACGCACTCACAGGGTCTCCTATTTTCTGATATTTTTTCTTCATTCCCCGTGGTGCTTTTACCTTGGCAGCTGCGTTGGAGGAAGGGGGGCAGTGAGTACAAGTGTGACGAGGCAACCTGGGGAGAGGGGGAGGGTGGCACCCTTAGGGGTAGGGGAGGTGCGGCAGAGCAACGTGGAGAAAGGCGAGGGTGACATCCCAGGGACGGGGGGACCCCTGGGGCTGGAGGTAAAGGTGGCGAGGTAACCTGGGGGAATGTTGGCACTCCAGGGGGAAGGGGAAGGGAAGTAGTGGCACGGCAACCTGAGGAGGGTGAGGGTGGTACCCCGAAGGACAGGCAACCTTGGGGCTGGGGGAGGTGTGGTAGGGCAACCTGTGGGAGGGGGAGGGGTATGATGGTGGGGTGGTGCAGTGAAAGGGTAGCGGACGGGCAGGACAGGCCAGGCACCACTGGCACACAGCGCCCCTAGCGGCCACTACCACCTTGCCCTTACCTGACCCCTGTATTATCAATTTTTCACTTGACGTGGTACGGGCAGGAACATGCCTCGACCGTGGCCATCTCGGATGAACGGAAAAATGAATCTTATGAGATGAATAATGCGAAAGATATTTCTTTGGACTCCTCCGGTATTTGTGGTCCCGACTCATTCTAATGGTGAGGAGGGTTGAGGAAGAGGGAAAAGTGAAAAAGAAAAAAAAATGTCATAGCTTCGGTTTTCGAGGAAAGAAGAGATAACAAAAAGATCAATCCTCGTGTGGCTTGTCTCCACACGGAAACTATGGGAAGCAGCAGTCACGCATGTTCCACGATTCCAGATCTTAAACTGGATCACACGTAGACAGTTCACTAAAGCGATGGGCGAAAGAATAACTGTAGAATAGAGAAGGCGGAAGCAAAATCATGGCGAACGGAATGGGATGGTTGAGCGATGGAGGTAGCAGGAAGGTGGAAGGCTTTTGATTCCACTCCGAGTAAGTGAGAGGTGGAAGAATAGCCACTTTACGCACGACAGCAGTGCTCTATTCTGGGGAGAATGATACCCCTGTAGATATGGAATACTCGCTCGGGAGGAAAATGATCTCGGCACCTGCACAACACCTCCAGCTTTTGGGTAGCAGGTCTTGTTATGGTTCGAGTGGAGAGAAAGCGAGAGAGAGGAAGGTGGGACACCTGAGAACGACAGTTGGCTGCTGATCCTACGCTATGATGACGTAGCGGCGTAGCGGGCGAGAGTGCGGCGCAGTAGGCCAGTGGTGGCGAGGCTGGGGTATGGTGGGGGTCAGGGTAGGGTGTGGGGGGTTGAGGGCAGGATGACTCACAGGCAGTTAGTATGCAGGTCGGGGATGGCGGCACCAGCGGGACCACCGCCACACTCCTACAACCATTTATGGTCCCACTCATTGATGGTCCTGGCCAGCCTCCGCTACGCTCGCTGGCCCCCCCGTCCCTCCTCCGCCCAGACCCACCCCCACTCATCTTTATACCTGCTTCCTCACACCCGATCCCCCCAGCCCCCTTACACTACTAGACATCCTGCCCAAGCCCCCCTCCCCCTAACTTCTGCCCCGCCAAACATCCTACCCTATACCCTCCTCCTGCCCCGCTAGACATCTTGCCCTATACCCTCCTCCTACCCACTACTCTCCTGCCCCGATAGAGATCCTGTCCCATACCATCTTATTGCCCAGCTAGACATCCGTCCGTATACACCACTCCTGCCCCGCCAGACATCCTGCCCCATACCCTTCTCCTACTCCACTAGACATCCTGCCCAACACCCTCCTCTTGCAACGTTAGCCATCCTGTTCCTGAAACATCTGCCCCGCTAGACATCCTTCCCCCTTACCCCCTCCCTACCCCATTAAACATCCTGCCCGCTTAACTTCTCCTACTCCATTTGACATCCACCCCTTCACCTCTTCTTGCCCAATAGACATCCAGCCCCTCACCCTCCTCCTGCACCGCTAGATATCTCCCCCCTCCCCTCATCCTCATCATGCTTCGTCTGACAAGACTTATGTAATCCTTTTGCGCTACCGCTCACAGGATGAGCATGGGAGTGCACAACAAACTTGCCGGGGTTACCGACACAAATCAGATCAATCGCTTTTACCTCTTCCTGCCTGCTGGACATCCTGCCCCATACCCTCCACCTGCCCCGCTAGAACCCTGCCCCATACCCTCCTACTGCTAAACTTTTTTTTCTTTTTACGTTGGAGGCTCCAGTCACGGACAGAAATCCACATCAAGGCCGGGCCTTAATTGAAATATAAAGGGTAAATGAAAGGGAAGGAGAAAAGACAAGCGAAAGTATTTATGAATTTGGGAGGAAGTGAAAAACCTGCGAGTTCCAAAGCTTCGACGTGTAGGGAAAGAAACGGTTATCAAAACGGCCCACCCTTCAGTTGCCAACGGCCACACAGTGATCATAAGACATTCTGCCCCGTTCGACTCTCCCCCCCCGCACCCACCTCCGCCCCCGCCTTCCTCCTACCTACCCGTTAGACATCATGCCCCTCACCCGCTAGGGATCCTGCCCCGTTAAACATTCCACTCCGCCCCTCACTCTCTTCCCGCCCTGCTAGACATCCTGTTCCTGATCCTCCTCCTGCCACATTAAACATCCTGCCCCGCTGGACATTTTTCCCCCCTCACCCAACTCCTGCCCGGTAAACATCCTTCCTTTCACTCCCTTCTGCCCCGGTAGACATATTATCCCTCACCCTCCTGCCAAGCTGGAAATCTTCCCCCTCATCCCCCTTTTGCCCCGCTGGGCATCTTGTCTCTCATCTCGTCTTGCCCCAGAGGACATCCTTCCCCCTATCCTGCTACACATCCTACCCCTCAAAGCAACTCGCCTCGTTACGCGTCCTGCTCATCTCCACTGTTCGTCTCCGCTAAACATATCCCCCCCTCCTCCCTGCTTTCCTCCTGTCCCGTGAAGCATTCCACCCCTCCCGTCCCGCGAGACATCCCGCCCCCACACCTCGTGATGTTCTCGTCCGACCCCCCTTCCTACTCCCCACCTCACGCCCCACCGCCGCTGACCATAAACAGATATCATCTCCACACGTAACTGTCAGACAAACCGCAACATCCTGAAAATTCATTTGTCTCACCTGTCGCGGCTCTTTAAGGCTGAATTGTTGTGGCTATCTTCCGTGAGATGAGAGAGAGAGAGATTCTCTCTTCCCATCAGTTTCCCCTCACCACTATAGTCCACTGTTACTGTCCCCTAAGCGAGGAGGTTACTGTGAACGTTGAGCTACGTACTGTACTGCCTACATAGTGTCCACAGTCGAAAAGGGTTTACTATAAACGTCTTATGTATATCTGTCAGTAGGGGGACCCATGTGACAGCCACGGATCTGTCAGCAGGCGGCCCTACATGACGGCGATGTACCTGTTTCCGAGACTTAATTAAAGTACTTTATATTACCTATGTCTACTGCAGTATACTGTGAATGGCATGACAATCAACATGTTCTTCGCTCATCATGGAAGTGGATTAGTCCAGATGTCTGGAACTTCGATTAGCCTGCATTTCTGACTATATGAATAGAGCTGGACGCAGCAATCCAGGCGTTAATTAGTTCGCTGTTTTGGATGAAGGACTTGACTGGTTTTCCTACTCTTCATTTTGTCACTCTCCAAACTCTACTGATTGGAGTGTGCGTATTCAGTGCATTAATAAATGTTTCCCAATCAGACTGCGATGTCAGGCAACTATATAAATAATGTATGTAACTGTACGTGCCTAAGTAACGGTGGATCGAGTACCAATGACCTCGGTTGAGGATCTCATACGGCTGGCAGCACGTCATGAAAAAAAAAGTATCATTCTCTGAAAATACTGTTTCAGGTTCAGTCTAAAAACAGGAAGAGTCTTGTTTGTGAAGAAGCCCTATGTGTGTATACGTAACCCAGTTAACCCCACAGTAACACGATAACCATGACATGTTGGAAATGTGAAGAAAATTCTGGAAACTGGGACCCGTGTAACATGGCGACAAACCATGGGGGAGGAAGCTTGTGTGGGCGGGAAAATTAAAACATCCATTCTAGTCATAATAAAAAAAATATCACTCAATTAAAACAATCAAAACGAACCATTCATCATGCCTCTCCCACTGAATAGCGATGAGCATCCAGGTAGGGGAAAAATAAATCCAAACCAGATTAAAGTAGATGTGCTACCGAGGAGTCGTGACGTCACGCAGTGAGCCGAGTATTTTTGTTGCCAAGGTAGAGAGCACGGCCATGGCCGCCTCCACTCAAGGGGAACAACTCACGCAAGGGATTAAAGGCTTCACGCGTATCGTTTTTCATCTCAAGAAAAACCAAGCGCTTGCTGAAATATCTCTAGGTTCACTGAATTATTAATTATTTGGCCATCTTTCTTGTATCATTCTAGTATACTTAATTTTATATTTTTTTCCCTCTTACCCTTTGTCTCTCGCCTTTATTCTCACCCTTTCACTCCTTTCTCTCTCTCTCTCTCTCTCTCTCTCTCTCT
>JAUTZA010253897.1:0-14421 GCA_032273845.1 Panulirus longipes | reverse complement strand
TACCTGTCCTCACCTCTATTTCTGATTTTCTAAGTCTGACCTCTATTTTTGTCTCTATCATCTCTTTTTTTGCCTCTGCCTGTATTCTTTCTTTTTAAATGTCTGTCTGTATTCTCTTTCTTTTTGCCTCCATATTGCATTTTCTTCAGCTCAAAGTGTATCCTGAATGTCTCCAATGCCACCTTTTAACTCATCTACATTTCACAGTCACCGAAGTTTAAAACCAAGTTCCTCAAATATTGATAAGGAAACCAATTCATCGTTTAATTCTCTTTCCATATCACTTTTTGGTATTTGACCTCAGAGGAATATCATACATCGCTGCCATCTAGAGTAATTCATCTATATTGCACTGGTAAGAAAAGTGTAAATCCTATTTTTTGGGTTATCTCCCAAGTTTAATCACAAATTTCGTACAAGCATGAACACTTACTTTTTACGTAAAACTTCACCAGTACATACACATTAACACAATAGAGAATTAACCAACAACACTGCGTTACAACTTGCTACACTGGACAATCAATTAACTTGCTTCCTCTTCCAGTACACTTGGTTTGATCTCCCTCACAAGTGCCCATGTCACGAAAACACCCCTTCCTTTAGGGATGTATAATCATCCCATAGGCCCATTAGATCAGAAATCTAAAATAATTATTTCTGTTAACAGAGCGATTTAGTTAAGAGCAGATGCCCCTTATCATATGGCTAACATCTTCAACAAGCTGACGACCGCTTAATATTATCCCCATTCCATTCATCCTTTGGTTTAAATACCAAACACAGGTCTAAAGAAATAACATCAATATATTTGCATTATCAAAATAAACATATGGTCTCTCAACATATACATATAACATGATTTGCTCCAAATACAATGCTCTCCCTCTATCTATCTCACTTGCTCAGTCGCATGCAAAAATACTGACCTCAATATACAACATAACTGCTTGAAATCACAAAGATAGATAACCTTATACATTAACCAGACAAGTGTTATACAACATCCTATCCAAAACCAGAGTCCAGAAGAAGAGAGATATAAAAAAAGAAACTTTGCACAACTTTTCCATTTTTCTTTACAAATAATTTCTTTCAATTTCTCTTACTTCTTATATTTTTCTTAGTCCCTAATACATTGTAAAATAGTAAAGATGCGCACGATTAAGAGTTTTGCAAACAAATAAATAATTTTCTCATTTTATCATAAAGCAATCAGACTTTTCAAAAAACTATATTGTATTATATACATTACGCAGAAAACTGATCAAAATATAATGCGTAACTGAAAGAATTATTGGGAAAAACGAGGTATGACTGTAATATCCTCCTCCCAAAATAGGTATGAGTCAGCCACAAGTTGACAGATGACTGACTGGAATACGGGACAAGGCATCAACTACAATATTATCATTTCCTCTTATATCCTCAATAACCAAATTATAATCTTACAACAAAGGTCTCCACCTTGTCAAATGTTGATTTATATATTTCATCTTATGCAAAAATACAAGGAAATTGTGATCCGCAAACTCTTGGAACGGCTTATATGATCCTCTGAGATAAACTTTAGAATAGTTCAACTCTAATGTCAATGCCAATGTGACCTTCTGAATAGTATTATAGTTTTTTTCTGATACGAAAGAAACTTCTTTAAAAGTTAACAAAATGAAAAGTAAACATCATCTTTCCCTTGCATTAAAACTCCACCAGCTCCAAAATCACGAGCATCTACATGCAATTAAAATTTTCTATCATAATTTGGAGTACAAAGTATGGGTGCACTTACTAGCATCTGTTTCAATTTCTTAAAGGCCTCGTCACAACGATCATTCCATATAAATTTGAATTTCTTTGATTGCAAATTGGTTAATTTTCAAGACAATGGTTGAAAAGTTCTTACAAAACCTACGATAATATTCAGCTATACCCAGAAATCTTAATAACTCTTTCCTTTTTGTAGGTGCTGGAAATCTAACAATATTTTCCACATTAGAATTAATTGGTTTGACACTTCCCTGACCAACAACATAACTTAGATATTCTACAGATGCTAGAGCAAATTCACTCGTCAAAAGGTTTACATTTAAATTTACTTAGTCCAACCTGTTAAACAATTACCTCATTAAATACAATTGTTTTTGAATTCATTACAATACCATCTATATACACAAAACAATTCTTAATATCACACAATAATTCATATATTATTATCTCGAAAGTACTACCACTGTTTTTCATATAAAAGGAGAACACTGTATATTGATATAAACCATTCATAGTTACATATGCATAAACTTCTTTTTCTCCTTTAATCAGATGTACATCCCAATACCATTTCAATAAATCCATCTTAGTTACAAATTAAGCATCCCCTATCTGATCTATACAAACATCACTCTTGGGATAGGATTCGAGCCAGCTTCATTGACCTTATGTACCTTTCTATAATCGGTAAAAAATCTGTTGGAAATGCCATTAGGCTTAGTTACTAACAAACAGGATGAACTCCAGAAACTGTTACTTTATTTCAATCAGATCACTGTCAAGCATATACTGTACTTTTTTCTCATTATGCCCTTAACCTTAGGATTCGCTCAAATAGGCGTTGCTTAATGGATTTTCCATTTTCAGTCTCAGCATCATTTTGTGTTGCGTCAGTTATCAGTTCTCTTAGGAACAGCAAAAACTGGAGACCTAAACAATTGCATAATTTTGTATGATATCCTTTTCTTTATTTTTAAATGATCACGCTTCTTTTCTAAGTTATTTAGCACATTTCAGTTGTTTAACAGTTTATCTCCATATAGTCCCCCACATCATATTTTCAACTTCATCTATTGCTGCTACATTATTAGACCTAACACATGCACAGTACACATAGGTATAAATATCATCCTTTAAAGAATTTCTATCATATTACGGTTTTATCATGTTTACGTAAAAGAATTGGTTTGGTTTGCGTCTTCCTGGAATATTTACAATTTAGTTGAATTCTCACACTCTTTTCTCAATCACCTGGAGACTAAAAAATCTTGCTTTCAAAGGCTTTCTCTTTGAAGGCAATGATACCAACACTTGATCACTTGGTTTGAACTCTCTTCTTCTAGATTTATTTTCATACCATTCTTTCATATCCTCCTGGCACTCTTTCGAATTATCTACAGCAATATTTCTAGCCCTACACAATCTGTTTTTGCTGGGAAAATTGTGAAAGAAGGAATTGGCTGCATTTGTGCTGGCTGTATAGTCTAGTTGGGTTTGTCCATTCGTCTGACATAATTCACAAGTCTTACAGTACTGGGGTACATGTCTCTTCATAGTTGACAAATGAAATAGGCTTAGTAACATGTCAGTATTCTTACTGACTCCCAAATATTCAACCAAAAAAGGACCACGGGATAAAGCAATAGCATGTACCCAATATTTTACTTTTAGAATAAGTCTGATTTCTTACCTTCCGGTGATCACAAACAGGAACTTCAGCAGGCCTCCACTATCCCAATAACACACCAATCTGTACATAATATCAGACTGACACATCAATCCGAATCCCATTTCTAGCAGCTTTACTCTAAGACTCTTCCAAACTCTCATCACTCTTATGTAATCTTGTCAACTACTAACTGTCCACAACAAAATCAGGAATTACATCAATTTCTAATTCTACACCACAATTTTCATTTCCCAATTCCAATGCATTATCTCTGATTACACACTCCTCTTTATCAAATATTTTATCTAAATCATATTCCCCTTCTCATCTCCTTGACATTGCCCTGTTCACAACCGAAGTTAGGTAAACAGTTTCACTGTACTGAACATCATTATTTCCTTACGCTCTTTTGAGGCATTCTTCACATTTTTATCCGTCAATTAGTTCACCTCTATAGTAAAAGCGATAACAAATGGGTTTTCATTCATAATAGGCTCTGGGACTAATTTCTCGCCAGCCAATTCATTTCCTAATAGTGTATGTATTCCAAATAAAGTAAGCTCCTCACATACCCCAACTTTCACACTGCCACTCATAAATCCACCCTTATGATGCACATTATGTATAGGAGAGTCATCCCCAATCTTAACCGTCTTACACTTAGCTTTTAATCAGAGTAAGACTCCTCAGTTCACTCTAATACTTCTCTTAGAATTAAACTCTGATTTGCTCCAATATCTCTAATGTTATTCTTTTTCTTTTAGGACTACCTTTAATGCTAACCTTTCCTTCAGTAATAAATGCCTCAAAATTTGCAGACTTTGGTTTGCTCACACTGTACTCATTACCTTTAACATCACAAATACCCTTGGTCTTTCCCCAAGCAGCAGTTAATCCCATAAGCTTTGGGGTTTACTGACACTGATATTTAGCGTGACCAATTTCTCTACATCCTAAACATTTCATTGGTGGTGTCTCCTGCCAACTAGCATGAGGGTTACTATTGGACTGAGTTCATAGTTAGTATGGTGTTTGTCTTTTATATCTATTCCTAATAGAATTTGGTGATAGAGAGTTAGGTGGCCTTCCACTAAATAATGTGTATTAGGTTGATTAACATTTGAATAGCTCTGAAGTTTGTAATGTTTATCATAATTCTTCCGATTACTCTACCTTACTCCACTTTGTTTATATGACACCTCTCCCTTTTACATTTTGCGTGCCACTTCTAACTGGTCAGCTATCCTGTCCACATCCATCACATTCTTCAAAGTACTCGTAATTATTTCATAGTTAATTTCGAGGTGTACAGTGCTTTTGAAATGTTGTCTTAATTCATCCATCTTCTCTACTTCATCCGACTTACACCACCTGTCGAATTTCATTAAACACTCTCTAGTCACCTTAAAATGAGTTCGTCCTCTTGTTTCCTTAATGTCCATAAACTTCCTCCTGCACACTTTCGCATCCATTTCCACCGTCTTTAACATTGCTTCTATAACAGACTTATAAATCCACTGATTCTATCATATTCAGACATGCATTCGCCTTTTTGGTATTGCTCTTAACTTTATGCTGCACCAACATAGCCTAGTCCCTTTCATCCCGTTCCTTAATAGCCGCAACTTTTTCAAACTGAATAAAGAAATCCTCAGCTCCTCCATTTATGAAATCAGATAGTCTCACCTCTTTTTTTGCCTCTATCATCTCTTTTTTGCCTCTGCCTGTATTCTTTCTTTTTACGCGTCTGTCTGTACTCTCTTTCTTTTTGCCTCTAGTTGTATTTTCTGCAGTTCAAATTGTATCCTTAATGTCTCGAGTGCCACCCTTTAACTCCTCTACATCTCAGAGACACCGAAATTTAAAACCTTCAAGTTCTTCGAATATTGATAAGGACACTAATTCATCGTTGCATACCACTTTTTGGTATGTGTCCTCAGAGAAATTTTATACATTAGCTGCCAACTGGTATAATTCATCTATAATGCAATGGTATGAAAAGCACACATCCTATTTTTTGCGTTAACTACCAAGTTTAACCATAAATCTGGTACAAGTATGAACACTTACTTTTTACGAAGAGCTTCACCAGTACATCACACATTAACACAATAGAGTACTAACCAACAACACTGCGGTACTACTTGTTACACTGGGGAATCAATTCACTTGGTTCTGCTTCCAGTACACTTGGTTTGAGCTCCCGCACAGGTGCCCATGTTACGACAACACCCCTTCCTTTTGGGATGTATAATCATCCCAAAGGCCCATTAGATCAGAAATCTGAAATAATTGTGTCTTTTAACAGAGAGATTTACTTCAGACCAGATACCCCTTATCATTTGGCTAACATCTTCTGACACCTGACGACCGCTTGATATCATCCCCTCTCCATTCAGCCTTGGTTTGAATACCAAACACAGGTCTATAGAAATAACATAGATATATTTACATTATCAAGATAAACATGTGCTCTCTCAACATATATATATAACATTATTTGCTCCAAATACAATGCTCTTTCTCCATCAATCTCACTTTCTTAGTCGCATGCAAATATGCTGACCTTAATTTACAACATAATTGCTTGGAATCACAAAGATAGATAACCTTACACATTAACCAGACAAGTGTTATACAAAATCTTAACCAAAACCGAAGTTCAGAGGAAGAGAGAAATAAAAAAAAATTGCAAAACTTTTTCTATTTTTGTACACAAGTAATTTCTATCAATTTTTCTTATATCTTATATATTTCTTATTCCCCGATATGTTGTAAAATAGTAAAAATACATGCGATTACTTGACTCGCAACCAAATAAATAATTTTCTCATTTTAGCATAGAGCAATTAGACTTTACAAAAAAGTTTGTTGTATAATGTGAATTCCTCAGAAAACCGAACAAAATATAATGGGTAATTGAAAGAATTATTGGGGAAGAGGAGATATGACTGTAATATCCTCCTCCCAAAATAGGTATGAGTCCGCCACAAGTTGACAGAAAACTGACTGGATACGGGACAACGCATCAGACACAATACTATAATTGCCTCTTATATCCTCAAAAACCAAATTATAATCTTATAACAAAGGACTCCACCATGCCAAACGTTGATTGATATATTTCATCTTATGGAAAAATACAAGGGAATTGTGATCCGTAAACTCTTAGATCGGCTTACACGATACCCTCAAATAAACATTAAAATGGTTCAACCTTAATATCAATGCCAATGTGACCTCAATAGTACTATAGTTTTTCTGACACGAAAGAAACTTTTTTGAAAAATAACAAAATGAAAAATCATCTTTCCCTAGCATTAAAACTCCACAAGCTCTAAAATCACGAGCATCTACATGCAATTTGAATTGTCTGTCATAATTTGGAGTAAAAAGTATGGGCGCACTTACAAGCTTCACTTTCATTTTCTTAAAGGCCTCGTCACAATTATCACTTTACATAAATTAGAATTTCTTTGACTGAAAGTTACTTAATGGCAAAATAATGGTTGAAAAGTTCTTACAAAATCTACGGTAATATCCAGCCATAACCAGAAACCTTAATAACCCTTTCCATTTTGTAGGTGCTGCAAAACAACCAATATTTTACACATTAGCATTAATTGGTTTGACACTTCAATGACCAACAACATAACTTAGATATTCTACAGATGCTGTAGCAAAATTCACTCTTCAAAATGTTTACATTTAGATTTACTTAGTCCAGCCTGTTAAACAGTTACCTAATGAAATAAAAATGTTTTTGAATGTATTAAAACATCATCTATATACACAAAACAATTTTTAATATCACAAAAAACTTGATATACTAATCTTTCGTAAGTACTACCATTCTTTCATGTCCTCCTAGCACTCTTTCAAATTTTCTGTAGCAATATATCTAGCCGTACACAATCTGTTTTTGCTAGAAGATTTACAAAAAGCAGGAACTGGCTGCATTGGTGCTGGCTGTATAGTCTGGTTGGGTTAACCACCCGCTGACATAATTCACAAGTCTTACAGTACCGGGATACATGTCTCTTCATCTTTGGCATATAAAATTGACTTAGTAACCTATCAGTAGTCTTACAAACTCCCAAAAGTCCAACGAAACAAGAAGCACAGGATAGATCAATAACATGTACCCTATATTTCTTTTTTAGAATAAGTCTACCTTCTACCTCCCAGTGATCACAAATTGGAACTGCAGCACGCCTCCACTTTCCCATTAACACACCAATCTGTACATAATATCAAACTGACACATCAATCCGACACCCGTTTCTAGCAGCTTCACTCCAAGACTCTTCCAAACTCTCATCACTCTTCCGTAACCTTGTCAACTACTCACTGTCCACAACAAAATCTGGAATTAAATCAATTTTTAATTCCACACTCCACTTCTCATTTCCCAAGTCTACTGCATTATCTCTGGTTACGGATTCTTCTTTATCAAATATTTTACCTAAATCATATTCAACTTCCTTTCTCTTTGACATTTCACAGTTCACAACAGAAGTTGGGTAAACAGTTTCACTGTACTGTACATCATCATTACCTTACACTCCTTTGAGGCATTCTCCACATTTTTATCCGTCAATTGGTTCACCTCTATAGTAGCCTCGACATCTAATGAATTCTCATTCATAATAGGCTCTGGGACAAATTTCTCGCCAGCCAATTTCTTCCCCAATAGTACATGTATTCCAGATAAAATAAGCTCCTCGCATACCTCAACTCTCTCACTGCCACTCATAAATCCACCCTCATAATGCACATTATGCATGGGACAGTCATCCCTGATCTTAATCTTCTTACACTTATTTCTTCATACGACAAAACCTCTTCCTATTGGGATGTATAATCATCCCATAGGCCAATTTGATCAGAAATCTGAAATAATTGTTTCTGTTAACGGAGAGATTCAGTTCTGTTCAGATTCCCCTTCTCATTTAATTAACATCTTCTGACAGCTAAGGATCGCTTAATATTATCTCCTTTCCATTCAGTCTTGGCTTAAATACCAAACACAGGTCTATAGAAATAACATAGATATACTTACATTATCAAAATAAACATGTGCTCTATCAACATATACATACATGATTTGCTCCAAATATAATGCGCTCCCTCTATCTATCTTGTTTGCTCATGCGCATGCAAATTTCTGACCTCAGTTACAACATAATTGCTTGAAATGACTGAGATAGATAACCATATACATTAACGAAACAAATGTTATACAACATCCTTACCAAAACCGAAGTTCAGCCAAAGAGAGAAATAAGAAAAAAACTTTGCAAAACTTTTTCCATTTTTGTATACAGGTAATTTCTTTCAATTTTTCTTCCATCTTACATTTTTTCTTAGTCTCCGATATATTGGAAAATAGTAAAGATGCACGCGATTAATTGACTCGCATTCAAATAAATACTTTTCTCATTTTAGCATATAGTAATCAGACTTTTCAAACAACTTTATTTTAATATGTGCATTACACAGAAAACTAAACAAAATATTATGGGTAACTAAAAGAATTGTTAAGAAAGAGTAGATATGACTGTAATATCCGTCTCCCAAAATAGGCATGAGTCAGCCACAAGTTGACAGATGACTGACTGGAATACGGGACAAGTCATCAACTACAATATTATCATTTCCTCGTATATCCTCAATGACCAAATCATCATCTTATAACAAAGGACTCCACCTTGTCAAATGTTGATTTATGTATTTCATCTTATGCAAAAATACAATGGAAATGTGATCAATAAACTCTTGGATCGGCTTACATGATCCTCTCAGATAAACATTCAAATGATTCAACCCTAATATCAATACCAATATGACCTTCTCAATAGTACTATAGTTTTTCTGATACGAAAGAAATTTCTTTGAAAAATAACATGTTTCCCTTGAATTAAAACTCCTCTAGCTCCAAAATCACGAGCATCTACATGCAATTTAAATTTTCTCTCATAATTTGGAGTACAAAGTATGGGTGCACTTACAAGCATCTGTTTCAAATTCTTAAAGGCCTCGTCACAATGATCACTCTAAATAGATTTGAATTTCTTTGATTATAAGTTAGTTAATGGTAAGACAATAGTTGAAAAGATCTTACAAAACCAACGATAATATCCAACCATAACCAGAAACCTTAACAACCCTTTCCATTTTGTAGGTGCTGGAAAACCACCAATATTTTACACATTAGCATTAATTGGTTTCACACTTCCCTGACCAACAATATACCTTAGATATTCTAAAGATGCTGTAGCAAATTCACTCTTAAAAAGGTTTACAGTTAAATTTACTTAGTCCAACCTGTTAAACAATTACCTCATTAAATACAATTGTTTTTGAATTCATTACAATACCATCTATATACACAAAACAATTTTTAATATCACACAATACTTCATATACTAACCTTTCGAAAGCACTACCACTGTTTTTCATACCAATGGAGAACACTTTCTATCAATATACATAGTCAGATATACATCCCAATACCATTTCAATAAACCCACTTTAGTTACAGATTTAGCATCTCCTATCTGATCAAGACAAACATCACTCTTGGAACAGGATACGAGCCAGCTTCAGTGACCTTATTTACCTTTTTGTAATTGGTAAAAAATGTATTAGAAATGCCATCAGGTTTAGTTACCAACACAAATGGTGAACTCCAAAAAGTATTACATTTTTTCAATCAGATCACTGTCAAGCATATACTGTACTTTTTTTTTCATTATGCCCTTAACCTTAGGATTCGCTCAAAGTAGGTATTGCTTAATGGGTGTTGCATTTTCAACCTCAACATCATGTTTTATTACATCAGTTATCAGTTCTCCTACGAACAGCAAAAAATAGAGACCTAAACAATTGTATAAATTGTACGATTCCTTTTTTTTTTTCAATTTCTAAATGATAACGCCTCTTTTCTAAGTTGTTTAGCACATTTCAATTGTTTAAAAGTCTATCTTCATATAGTCCCCATATTCATATTTTCACCTTCATCTATTGCCTCTTCATTATCAGACCTAACACATGCACAATTCACTTAGGTATCAATATCATCTTTTAAAGAATTTATTATCATAATATGGTTTTATCATGTTTACATAACAGAATTGGTTTGGCTTGCGTCTTCCTGGAATATTTACAATATAGTTGAATTCTCCCACTCTTTTTTTCAATCCCCTGGAGACTAAAAAATCTTGCTTTCAAAGACTTTCCTGTTTGAAGGCAATAATACGAACACTTGATCACTTGGTTTGAGCTTTCTTCTAGATTTATTGTCAAACCATTCTTTCATATGCTCCTGGCACTCTCAAATTTTTTACAATAATATCTCTATCCCTACACAATCTGTTCTTGCTAAAAGATTTACAAAAAGGCAGGAATTGGTTGCATTGGTGCTGGCTGTATAGTCTAATTGAGTTTATCCACTCGCTGACATAATTCACAAGTCTTACAGTACCGGGATACATGTCTCTTCATATGTGGCCAAGAGAATAGACTTAGTAACATGTCAGTAGTCTTACTGACTCCCAAATGTCCAACCTAACAAGAACCACGATATAAAGCAATAACATATACCCTATATTTTTCTGTAGAATAAGTCTGCTTTCTTACCTCCCAGTGATCACAAACAAGAACTTCAGCAGGCCTCCACTTTCCAATAACACACCAATCTACACATAATATCAAACTAACACATCACTTCCACTCCCATTTCTAGCAACTTCACTCCAAGACTCTTCTAAACTTTCATCACTCTTCTGCAACCTTGTGAACTACTCACTGTCCACAACAAAATCTGGAAGAATATCAATTCCTAATTCCACACTGCATTTCTCATTTCCCAATTCCACTGCATTATCTCTGGTTACACACTCCTCTTTATCAAATATTTTACCTAAATCATTTTCAACTTCTCATCTCTGGCATTTCCCTGTTTAGAAAAGGAAGTTGGGTAAACAGTTTCACTGTACTGTACATCATCTTTACATTACACTTTTTTCATGCTTTCTCCATATTTTTATCCGACAATTGGTTTACTTCTATAGTAGCCGTGACATCAAATGATTTTCATTCATAATAGGCTCTGGGACTAATTTCTCGTCAGCCAATTTATTCCCTAATAGTATATGTATTCCAGATATAGTATGCTCCTCACATACCCCAACTTTCTCACTGACACTCATAAATCCACCCTCATGATGCACATTATGTATGGGACAGTCATCCCTGATCTTAACCTTCTTACACTTATTTTTTCATCAGGGTAAGGCTCCTCAGCTCACTCTAATACTTCTTTCAGAATTACGCTCTGATTTGCTCCAATATCTCTAACGTTATTCTTTTTCTTTTAGGACTACCTTTAATGCTAACCTTTCCTTCAGTAATAAATGGCTCAAAATTTGCAGACTTTGGTTTGCTCACACTGCACTCATTACCTCTTACATCACAATTATCCTGGGTCTTTCCCCAAGCAGCAGTTAATCCCACAAGCTTTGGGGTTTTCTGACACTGATATTTAGCGTGACCAATTTTTCCACATCCCAAACATTTCATTGGTTGTCTCTACTGCCTACTAGCATAAGGATTAAGATTGGGATGAGGACTTGGATACTTGTATGGTGCTTGACATTGGTATATATTCCCTCTAGAATTTGGTGATACATAGTTTTGTGGCCTTCCACTAAATTATGTGTATTAGGTTGCTTAACATTGGAAGAGTTCTGATGTTTGTATTGTTTATCATAATTCTTCCGATAACTCTACCTTACTCCATTTTGTTTATATGACACCTATATCTTTACATTTTGTGTGCCACTTCTAACTGGTCAGCTATCCTGTCCACATCCATCACATTCTTCACACTATTCGTGATTATTTCATAGTTAATTTCGAGGAGTATAATGCTTTTGAAATGTTCCAGCAGATTGGTTGTCGTAATTCATCCATCGTCTCGACTTCATCCGACTCACAGCACCGGTCGAATTTCATTCCACACTCTATAGCCACCTCAAGATGAGTTTGTCAGCTTGTTTCCGTAATGTCAATAATGTTCCTCCAGTACACTTCTGCATCCATTTCCACCGTCTTTAACACTACTTCTGTAACAGCCTTATAATCCACTGATTCAATCATACGCAGACATGCATTCGCCTCTCTAGTCTTACCCTTAACTTTATTCTGCACCAACATAGCACAGTCACTTTCATCCCGTTCTTTAATAGCTGCAACTTTTTCAAACTGAATAAAGAAATCCTCAGCTTCTCCTTAAATGAACTCAGGTAACTGATTTACTCAATCTTCTTAATCTCCAATTCCTGTTCTTGTACCTGTCCTCACCTCTATTTCTGATTTTCTAAGTCTGACCTCTATTTTTGTCTCTATCATCTCTTTTTTTGCCTCTACCTGTATTCTTTCTTTTTCCGTGTCTGTCTGTATTCTCTTTCTTTTTGCCTCTAAATTGCATTTTCTTCGGCTCAAACTGTATCCTAAATATCTCCAATGCCAACTTTTCCCTCATTTATATCTCAGTCACCGAAATTTAAAACCTTCAAGTTCCTCAAATATTAAGGACACCAATTCATCGTTTAATTCTCTTTGCATATCACTTTTTGATGTGTGACCTAAGATGAATTTTATACATAGCTGCCATTTGGTATAATTCATCTATATTTCACTGGTAAGAAAAGTGTACATCCTATTTTTTGCGTTATCTGTTAAGTTTAATCACAAATTTGGTACAAGTATGAACACTTACTTTTTACGGAAAGCTTCACCAGTATATCGAACATTAACACAGTAGAGTACTAACCAACAACACTGCGGTACAACTTGTTACACTGGAGAATCAATTCACTTTGTTCCGCTTCCAGTATACTTGGTTTGAGCTCCCGCACAGGTGCCCATGTTACGACAACGCCCCTTCCTTTTGGGATGTATAATCATCTCATAGGCCCGTTAGATCAGAAATCTGAAATAATTGTTTCTGTTAACAGAGAGATTTAGCTCAGACCAGATACCCCTTATCATTTGGCTAACATCTTCTGACAGCTGACGACCGCTTAATATTATCCATTTTTCATTCAGCCTGGGTTTAGTAAAGCATGAGGATCTTTTTGAAATACAAGAAAATAGAGTAACCAGGACAAATGGAATAGAGCTTAACTGGATGTAACAGTGACGTGGGAAAAAGTTTTTTTGAAAATTTTGAACACTGGAACAAGTTGCCGTCAAGTGTTGTTAATACAAGGAATATCTAGATACCTTCAAAGAGGGTTAGATATTTTTTCATCAATTTATATATCTACCGAATGAACTCAGTAAGAAATATATATATACTGCATATTAGTTCCTCATCTCATCACTCATCTTAAGGATATATTGCAGCGCAACAGAGGGTGGGATGATGTAAGATTTTACAGTAGGATTATTTCTTTCACTCTCTACTATTAAATTCCTTGTAGGCTTACTTCACAAATGCATAATTTCTCCATCCATTCTTTTTCCTGTTGTTAGTTGTAACCAGAGGGATAGAAGGGTAGGTAGAGATTTTTCTTACCCTTCTATCCTTATCTCAACCACTGAGGATAAGAATAGACTAAGCTCAAAAGAAACATCCCAGACATCAGTCAACGGGCCCTCTGTTGTCTGTCTCTCCCAATGGAGCCTGTTGTCCCGGACCGACACACTATATTGGATTGTATGAAGCTGCTTGTTCTTCCTTTATGTTATAATACACCATCCCAAAATTAACCGGTTGATTAAATCTATGCATATTTTTTGGTTAATTTCTAACCACTACAGTGTTTCAGCTTCTAGTGATATGCAGGGACCTACCAAAAAGTTCCGATACTAGGCCTATGTACATGAAAGTACTCACTTGCTTCAAGGTTGGGCACCATCCCCTTCAAAACAGTCCCCATTTGACAGCCATACAGCGCTCCCAGCGCCGTAGCCAC
>JAUTZA010242852.1:0-14444 GCA_032273845.1 Panulirus longipes | reverse complement strand
CTTTGGTGAAGGACTATGGCAAAATGGGCTGCAGGATGTCCCTAAGAGTCCATATCCTTGACGCTCATCTTGATAAATTCAAGGAAAACATGGGAGCGTATTCGGAGGAGCAAGGCGAGCGCTTCCACCAGGATATACTTGACTTTGAACGTCGCTACCAAGGAACACATAACGAAAACATGATGGGAGATTATGTTTGGGGTCTGATTCGTGAAAGTGATTTACAGTACAATCGTAAATCTCGGAAAACTACTCACTTCTGAATCTTCTGTGATTACGTTTGTTTAACATTAGTGAAAATACACGTTGATTTTGATTCATATGTTGTTGTTTCTCTAACTTTATGTGAAAGAAATGTGCAAATTCGTCCGTTGTCCAATTGGAAATAAGTAAATTTCAAAATTTCACGGTCCTGGTCACAAAAGCAAAGTTTGAAGGGAATAACAGCCTTTTTCTCTATTGTTTACGCATAAGCAATTAGGAAACAACACTTACAATCCAGGAACAATGATTGTGTTGCACAGTCAATAAACTTTATAAATTAGGATTTGACCTCAAGCTGACGGAGTCCGGTAACACCTACTGTTCAATATAATTCATTTGCTGAGCATCATTTTATAAGGGATAGAATGTGCATATGTAAAGGTTGTCTTGTTTATACAGAAAATTTTGATATCTTCCTATGAGTCTTCAGTACCATGAAATATAAAGAAGAGAGATTTATGGTAAATTCTGAACGGGCCGCCTACAGGCAGAGGCCCGTGTCTTACTGCGGTACGACAAATCTACACAACAACATGGTAAATTCTTAATATTCTTAGTCGTTAAATTTTGAAGAGCTCAGCTCAAAAATTCTTTAAATCTACTGAAAAACTGCACTTATGTTAGTGATTTTATATGCAACAATTGCATTTCTTCTCAATGCTTAGTACAAATAAAATACCTGCAACAATACACTGGGTGTCATTCTTATTATGTTGATGACTGCAATAAGTTTCTCATATTTGACACAAAGATTTTTCAAAACAGAAATTTTATTGCAAGATACATAATTCCTGGCGGCTGACGGTTCATACATACCTGTAACCTAGGCTCTAGGATTCCTAAGATAGTGACCGTTCTTTCCACATATTCATCAGTGCTCTAAGAACATCATCTTCGCTGCTGTGTCCGTCTCAGGTATTCAAAACACATCAACCTGGGTGCAGAGAGCATCGTGGCCCCTGACATCACACTGGGCCCTGACGTCCTCCGGGTAGTCAGAGATTTCAAGCTTCTTGGGGTCACTATAGATGAGTTTAAACTGGAAGAGTCTCATCAGCACTATCATCAAATCTTCCTCATACTATCTCTACCTTCTCCGCCGACTGAGATCACTATTTGAGCTCAGGATTGTCTATATATCTATTTTACCTAAAGCCCAACTCCCTGAAGCCCAGCCGGATCTTCCTGACTAACAGTCACACACCGAGGGACCAGCTGGAAAAAAATACAGAGAAGAGCATGCAGAATCATCCTGGGGCCATCTTACACCACCCACCAAGATTCCTTCATCTCATCTTCAACTGTTTTTTTCAACATATTCCACCGAGCAACAGACGCAGAAAATAAGACCCACATGCACCGGATGGTTCCGAAATATAAAGTTGATCGCATGCGACTCACACCCCTGTCCCCAGTTACCAAGGTCAAAACAGTAACATCCACAAGGCATTTTGTAAACGATCCTGGAAATTCTTTTTAAGACCATTACTTGAACTCCTCTATGTTGTCTTCCCCTTTCATTTTAGACCTGTTTTTCATGCTCCAAATCACGTGACATCATTACATGACGAGTGAAGGTGACCTTAACTGTGCTATTACCGTATACGAAGTTGAATAACATTATTGAAGAAAGCAATGTGTTATCATATATCAAAGGTTACTAAAACATTACATCTCGCATATAGATATACACATTTACAGCATAACACGGATCAGTATTCTCTGGTCCTGAGCCGCCCAGCCCAAGTGAGCATGGAGAGCCGCTCCCTCGTACCTGTACGGCTGACCTGAACCACCTGACCCCATGACGCTTGTTTCTGTCTCTGGTCACAACAAAAACATATAAAAGACAAGTAATTCCCGAACGATTAGACTGCACGTCAGGTTTGTGGCGCACCTCAGCACCTAGCGCCCGGCCGGTCAGCCCAGGCCTTGAGTCAGCACTGCCTACAGGACACCCACGCCACAAGACACCCGCCCCACACGACAATATGTAAAGAGAGCAATCCTTCAACTGTCATCCTCAACCTCAGGTTAAGGTGAACATTGGCCTACATTTCTGTGTTATTTCTGGTCCACCAGTAGCAGTAAGTTACCGCTGGCTGGGGTGATCGGCTGGGGCACAATGTGGGAAATATCAAGTTTATAGAAAAGACTCGGGGAATTTTCTTTAATTTTGAGTCAATTCTTCAAGTAAATTTTAAACATATCCAAAATTCCAAAATCTTTTCTCACTCATCTTATGCTGTAACTAACAGGTCTTACATCAGTCATAACCGAGTTTGAAAATTCTATTGATATTGACATTAAGAATTCGGCTGCGGCCTCGTTACGGCGCTAATCCTGTGTGAAATAATCCAATAATGATCGTTATATAGTACACTACAGTAACTGGTCAAGGATAACTCCACCTTTGTAGAACCTTTAGAGTCCACGTGGATGGGAGAGCTGCTCTGTCTGCAGAAAAAGGAAAATTAGCCACAAGCATCTGAAATTCCACCCATTACCCAAAGATTCTCAAAATGTTGAGTTATATGTAATCCAGTTGTAACACTTTCATGTTATAATATGAGTACGGAGAAACAAACGTAAGTCAGTGTTTAAAGTAAAACCTTACCAGAATGAAAACTTTGAAAAATACACCCATAAAAACCCTTAAAGCTGTGAAATTATTTGCTCATTTCCTGTAAACCTTTTTCCTTCTAAGAATGTCTCGCGTGTCCAGCCTAATTTTCATCCCAACCAGGGATCTCTCTCGTGTCCTTCACAGCCTCACTCTCATCCCAAGCATATCCTTCGTGTCCAGCCTAACTCTCATCCGAACTAGGGATCTCTCTCGTGTCCTCCCTCTCTGTCCTTCACAGCCTCACTCTCATACCAATCCTCTCCCTCGAGTCCAGCGAAACTCTCTCCCAAGCCTCTCTCTTGTGTCTAGCCTCTCTCATCCCAAGTCTTTTTCTTCTTCAAAGCCCCACTCTGAGGTCATGCCTCTCTCTCTCTCTCTCTCTCTCTCTCTCTCTCTCTCTCTCTCTCTCTCTCTCTCTCTCTCTCTCTCTTGTGCCCAACCTGACTCTTATCACAAGGTTCATTTTCGTGTCCAACTTCTCTCGTCCCAATCCTCTCTTTTCTTGTCCAGCCTAACTCTCGCCCCAAGCTTCTCTCTTCTTAGAACCTGCCTTTCATTCCAAAATTCTCTCTATTGTTTAGTCTAACTCTTGTCCCAAGCCTCTCTTTCTTGTCCAAGCCTCTCTCTCCTCCAAAGACTCATTCTCCTCTCAGGCCTCTCGCTCGTCCCACATATCTCGCTCCCTCACAGCCTCACTCTCACAACAAGCCTTTCACTCGTGTCCAGCATCCTTCACACCAAGCCCCTCTCTCCTTCACAGCCTCACTCTCCTCTTCAACCTCTCTGTTGTCTACCCTTTCTCATCCCAAGCTTCTCCTTCACAGCCTCAGTCTCATCTCAAATTTCAACCCATGCTTCTTTCTCATGACCAGCATCTATCATCCTACTAACATTGCATTCATTCCAAACCTCTCTCGCGTCCCACCTCGCTCTCACCTCCAACCTCTCTCACCTGTCAACCCTCGCTTTCAGCCTAAGTATTTTTCTCGTGTCCAATCTCTCTCATCCCAAGGCTCTCTTTTTCACAGCCTCTCCCTCATCAAACGCCTCTCACCGGTGTCCGCCCTAATTTTCATCCCGAGCCACTCTCTCTTGTCCAGCCTCTCCCATCCTTTCTGTCCTCTGAAGCCTCTCACTTGTCCTGCCTCTCTCATCAGCACCAGTCTCTCCTTCACAACCTTACTTCCATCCTAGGATTCTCTCTCGTGTGCAGCCTACCTCTTTCCCCAAGCTTTTCTCTCGTGTCCACCTTCTCTCTTCAAAATTAGGCTTGATCATCACCTGCCACTCTCCGGTATGGAACAATTGTTAATTAGTGATCATAAGGCAGTGGTATATCATGGTACCTTCTCAAGCACTGATCTCTCCCTGGCCATGCTGCGGTATCATACCAACATTGATTAACCCATGTCACCTGCTTTGAGAAAATAAGTAAGAATTGTCATATCATTTTTCAACATTAGGAATAATAAAGGCAAGGTAATTCGGGAGGCTGGAGCTCAATTTTATTCTTACTATAGTTTTTATAACAAAAAATGAAGGGATGTATGACATATTCTTGTTCATTCTACCTTATGAGTCTCCTGCAAAAATTTTCGTCAGGCATATTAATCCTGCAAAGTATTTTTTCTACATATTTTCCATCCGGCGTGTTGCCGGAGGGAATGGAGGGCGGGGAGAGGACCTTCGCCTTACTATCCGTTTCTTCTTCTGCTTTTAAGGGGACTACATCTTTTTTAAGAAGTGCTAAGGCCAGACGACCTCGTTTAGACCTTGGGTCTGTGTGGTCTGTGTATATATGTAACTCCAAGCCTTTCTCGCGCCTGGCCTCGCCTCATCCTTAGCTTATCTCTCGTGTCAACTCTTGCTTTCGCCCTAAGCCTTCCTTTCGTGTCCAGTCTCTCTCATCCGAAGGCTATCTCTCCTTCACAGCCTCTCTCATCCGATGCCTCTCTCTCTCGTATCCACCCTAACTCTCATCCCAAGCGTTTCTCTAATTTACAGTCTCTCTCTCTCTCTCCTCTAAAGCCTCTCTCTTGTACCGCTCTTTCATCCGAAGCCACTCTATCTTTCACAACCGTTCTCTCATCCAAGGCCTCTCTCTCTGGTGCAACCCAACCCTCATCCCAAGCCTCTCTCTCGTTACCAGCTTCTCTCAAAGGAAGTGTCTCTGTCGCACAGCCTCACTCCTCTCCCAAAGGTCCGTCGTTTCCAAGCCTCTCTCTCTCTCTTGTCCAGCCTCCCTCATCCCAAGCCTCTCTCTCCTACAAAACCTGCCTCTCATCCTAAGCCTCTCTTCTCACGCGAAGAAATCAAATAGACTTGACACGAGTATAAGATCCATCCGAAATGTAATAGCCTAATTGTATTGCTTGGTAAACAGTGAACAATTTGTTATCATTGGTTTAACAGAAATATTTCTGAACACGAAAAACAGCGATCTGATTAGCGGGTACAACTTGCCATACCCATCTTTGTGTTACACTGAACTCAGCCCGTATCCCCTGCCACTTTCTCACCCCGAGAAGGCATCCTCCCCATCGTAATCCAAGGCAGTGAGCCAAGTATCACTGTGCCGTAGGCCCTGGTACTGGTTCACTCAGAGACCAGTTGTGCAGGATTCTTTCCCCATCGAAAGGGTGACCGCAGAACTCAACCTGGCCTTTGTGCGACCGGACCTTCTTAAGGATCCTTAATGTTCCACTAATTGCCTATTTATTCTTTTTTTCGAGGCAATACCTTTGTTTTGTGCATGCTTTCATAGAATTTTCTTTTTGTGACAGAGTTTGTCAACCCTTGGTAGCGGGGTTTCCCCCCACTACCATGGACCGCCCGAAACCATCACCCTTCCATGGGAGGAGTGATTGTGATCACCGACCTCCGCCCAATTTGTGACCCCACACGGAACAGGATCAACTCCATTGGCAGCTCAACCCCTTTGTGATACGTAAAGTAATTGACGGACGCCAATGGGAGGTTCAGGATGCTAGGAAACTGGCAAGTGGTGGCCTTGTTGTAAAGGCTAAGATGGCTTCCAGGTGAAAGACCTAAAGATGACTCAGTTACATTCCCACCCAGTTCTGGCTGCCATCCCTGTTAACATGAACTCTTGCAAGGATGACATCTGTTGCAAGGATCTCATGTACATGGAGGATAGTGAGATCGTTGCGGGATTGGCAACTGAGGATGTAATTCCTGCCCGACATATCACACGTTTTGTTAACGACAAGCGAGAGAATACGGCAACCGTTGTTTTGACCTTCGGACGAGCAAGGCTCCCAAACAAAGTTGCAGTAGGATACGAACGTTACTCTGTAAGACCTTACATTCCAAACCCTCAGCGCTATCTTAAGTGCCAGAGTTATGGACGTGGGGAGACATCCTGCCGTTTTCCTCTTCCCAGTTGCGGCAAATACGCGGAAGAGGGTCACATGGCAGAGGAATGCTCATCACGGTACGTCAAGTGCGTTAACTGTGAGGCAGATCACCCTAGTTCTTGACGCAATTGCCCTCAGTGGTTGAAGGAAAAGAGGATCTGCACAGTTAAGGCAAACGAATACATTTTCTGTGCAGCAGCAAGGAAGAGGGTTTTGGCGTCCCAGAAGACACCAAAGCCAACACATCCTTTGCTGGTGTATTGAAAAAGGAAACCCAGATGTGTGACCAAGAAAGCCAGACCGACCTTCCTCCTGTAGCAGATACCACCAGCACTCCTTCTGATGATAATGAAAATGTCAGTGACGATTCCTTGCCTGACCTCGAGCTGTCAACACGGATAAAGACACCAACCTACGTTAAAGCTACGGGCTCTCAACACGTAACTGAAAAACCAAGGAAAGGAAGACACACGTTAGATTTAACAAAAGTAGTAAACAAGACAACAGAAGTAATAATCAGGATAACAACAAAGGCCGTAGTTAGTGGCATGTCGTGGTGCCTCTGGCTCCATCATATCATACAGAGAGAAGTAGCAAGGTGGAATCTGAGCCATCCACAAATGGTGCCACTGCCAGAGTCAGGAAAAGGCCCCCGGATCCCCTAACTCATAAGACAAAACGGTCTCAGCACACAGGCTACTCCAGTACCCCTTGAACCAGCGCAGTCAGTATAATATAATGGAACTACAGAGTTTTAGGAATAAACGCGCGCAATATCTGTGTTTTTCGTACAATACAGGCCATCCGTTGTTTGTCTACAGGAGACGAACTATACTAGACATATCTGGGAATGGGTAATACTGGAAGACTATCATTAGTATAGAAGAGATGAAGATCACAGTGTAGCCATTTATGCTAATAGTTCAGCCCAAACAAAGGTGACTGTGAATGCTACTCTTGAAGCGATCGCATGTAGGGTAAAATTCAATAACACAAATCTGTCCATTCCTTCTGCCTATTGTCCCGACGCCAGTGCACTAGATGGTGATCAACTAACTCACTTTTTGACCAATTACCCCACAAAAAGGTAATCTTAGGAGACCAGCGCTCATCATCATCATCAGAGGGGAAGTCTGCGGATCGATGGTAGAGGAGACCAAATGGCAAACCTTATTCTGTATTCAAATCTCTTCTGAACGATGGAAGTGCGACTCGCGTAGACGATCGGACAGGCAATACGTCGACGACAGATCTGTCAATATGTTCTCCTCATATACTGACACCGAGCGGGGCACATTTGACGACCTTTGGAAGCGACCACCTACCAATCTCTATATCTTACACATGCCGCCAGATTCCTAACTCTTCTCCGCCAAAATTTAATTTCAAGAAAGCAGATTGGGAGTCATTCCCAAGAAACACCAACCTAGATATATCTGGAGAGGATATTGATGGCAAAATTCAGAATATAAAAGAGTCTATTCTAAAGGCCGCCAATGCATCTATTACCAAGACCTCTGCAAACAGCGCAAAGCATAGAGTTCCGTGGTGGGCCCCAGACTGCCGCAAAGTGCTGAGTGAAAGCAGTAAGAGGTAAAGGATTTTTGATAAAGAGCCTCTCAGAACAATTTCATTGCATGCAAAGAAGCGAGAGCCCCGGCAAGGAGAGTTATAACTAAAGCAAAAAGAGAATCCTGGCAAGTATCCCAAGCTTGGTCCACAATCAATAGAATTAACTAAAAATATTCACCAAAACACATTCCCAACCTAAGCATGAATAATCATACCACAGAAAACCCATTGAACACAGCTATTATCTTCATCCAATATTTCTGTAAAGTCAGCAGTTCGGCCAACGATGCCCATCGGTTTTTACGCCCTAAGCAGTTGGCCGAACAAAACAAAATTGTCTTTACCATTGAAGAACCCAGTGTAGCATACAATAAAGAATTCAGCACAGGAAAACTTTTTGCCCTGAAATCCTGTAGAGGTGCATCTCCCAGACCATCTAAGATAACCAATTCCATGATCCAACACTAGGCGAAAGAAAATTCATGAAAGTTACTGCGTGTTGTTAATGACATCTGGACCAATCAAAATTTCCCGAAGGCAAGGCGCTTCGCCCATGTCGTCCTCATCCCTAAGAGGAAAAGTCTCGGGACCCCAGATTCGTTTCGACCTATTGCGCTAACCACTTGCCTATGCAGAGTCATGGAAAGAATGGTCAACTATAGGTTAATTTCCTCGTAGAGTCAAGAAATTTACTAAATATGCAGTAACTTGGCTTCCGTAAATACACAAGCAAACTAGACCATTTGGAAAATTTAGAAAATAGTATCTTAAAGTCATTTTCAAAGAGAAAAGAAAATCTAATTGCAGTGTCTCTTGATAATGAAAAAGCCATGTGACATGACTTGGCGAAATGGACTCCTAATGAAACTGCATGCTTAAGGTTTTAGAGGTAACTTGCCAACTTTTTTCAAAAAATTTTTAACTGACATATCGTTTTTTGCCAAACTTACATCCTAAAACGTTATACCCAGCCCTTTTGTGAAGGAAATAGAGTGCCACAAGGAAGTGTGCTCAGCCCAACTCTTTTTATGATCATGTTCAATGACATTCAGTCACCGGCATCCGTCCCCAGAAACCTTAAATACTCACTGTTTGCCGACGACTGTGCCGTGTGGCACTCGTCCAAAAATGCAGTTTTCGGCTGGTAGGACTCAAGACGTCCTTGGATCCCTCCAACAATGGGCCTTACAGCGGGGTTTTAAGTTATCACCTGCTTAAAGTATTGGTGTAACAAAGAAAATGAAAAATAGAAATCCCAAATGCAAATAACTGTAGATAACCAACCGATACCTTTTAGAAATTCAGTAAAACTTTTGGATTTTGTACGTTGCTGAAAGACTTGATTGGAAAACACATACTGACCAACTAGTGGAAAAATTTTCAATAAAACTGAAGATCTTAAATCCGTCTCGTTAAATGCAACAGAATTTGAACCTGAATATCCTGTTGTCGAAGACCACCAGTTGAAGACCTCGGGGACCACACGATTAGGGAGATAACCATTTGAACACACCTCAAAGTCACATGGATAAATGAGTTCACAAGGTACTGAACATCCTGGTTGTCAGAAGGGATCAAATGTATTCAGATTGGATTACAGCTAAATAACACTTAAATGTTTTCTGCCATGCGGAATCAAATGCTCCCAATGACACCTCGACATTAATATGACTGATATGAGCCCCAATTCTCAGTTACATATCTAAACTGATTCATAATACTAATCAACCATTCAAAGGTTTTTAACAAATTCATTTATTTAACCGCAGTAATACTATATAGTATCCTATCAATCAATTTCAAGTGACGCTCGTAATAACCCCCATGTTCAACTTTGACAAAACCATCAAGTCAAATATTGTCCGGGAGACAGTATTACACTTTGGGATTCTATCTAAACATTCAGAGTTTCATTCGTATAATTTGCCAAGCTTCAGTTCGTAATCTTCGACCAACATTCCTTCATGAATAGCGTCAACATATTAGAGATAAAAATATCTGCTCTTCTTGGGCCGTCACCCAAGATATTCTATTGGCACCTGACGGTATGCCCAACCCTGGAGTCCAACCCAGGCTGAAGGGATCACTGTGGTCTACGGCTTTACAGTGATAATCAGAGACTAACTCTCAGCTAACCATCAATACCTAGAGATCCCCCCCAAAAAAGTGATTATAGGAGTTTGCCGCTTGAGACGGCGAAGGACGATTTCCGTGGAGGTCTCTGGTCGGTGTGAAGTACTGGTCTGTGGTGATCTTAGGTCGGTGTGAAGTGTCTGGTCTATGGTGATCTCTGGTCAGTGTGAACTACCTAGTCTGTGGCGGTGTTTGGTCCGTGTGATGTACCCAGGCTGTGACGGTCTCTGGTCGGTGTGAAGTACCCTGTTTGTAGCGGTCTCTAGTCGTAGTTCAGTGCCCACTGTGTGATGGTCTCTGGTCGATTGCAGTGACCAGGATGTGGCATTCTCTGGTCGGTGGGAAGTCCCCAGCTTGTGACGGTCTCTGGTCGGTGTGAAGTGCCAAGTTTGTGACGATCTGTGGTCGGGTGTGAAGCCCTTAGCCTTACTGAGAACCCTATGAGTCGTGGGCCATCTTCCAGCGTGAAACCATGGAATCAGCCAAGGAGTGTCCTGGAGTCTAGCCAAGGTCGAAGTGATGGGTGAGGGGGAGGAGGGTGGTGTCGTCCTAAAGAAGCGTTGTCCTTAGTGCACAGAACCAGTCTCGTGGCTGTCCAGTCTGGACGCCTCCAAGTGTATAACAGAGGAACCGCCTGGCGAGGTTTTACCGGCATTGTCTGACGGCGGAAGAGATGGCTCGACGGGAGCCAACCTGAAGGCAAAGAGAGGTATGGAAATTATAGAGGAGATGGACGACGATAATTTTGCTTAGAACGGCCTTCGTCCTGCCATTAGAACGATGAAGCGGTTCTGCTTGAGCTCGATGGTCCAGCTGGATCTGTATGCATAAGTGATGTATACCTTGTGTAGACATGAATGAATTTATGGTTCGAAAGGCTCAGTGCTTCGAGCAGTTGTATGAAGCAGATCCTTTTCTTGTGTTCGAAACCTGACTTCTGACTGACTGAGCAGCTGAGCTGCCTTCTATCCCTTTTATACGTGAAAATGGATGAGATAAACCTGGAAGGTGCGAAAATTTTACCATGACTTTGGCGGAAAGTTGCTGAAAGCTGATGTCATAATTCAAAGGATCGTAGGATTGCCACTGCCTTTCGGCACACGAGCACCACCTCCACCGAAAAGCTGATCAATCTCCTCTATAACGGGAAACGAGGGAAATGAACAAGAACAACCACTGTGATACTGCACTTCAAAATGTGTCAAGCAAAGTGTCTTGTGCCTACAGTATTCTGCTTGCATGGAACATATTTCAGCTCAACGTCTCAAACAATAATGAAACAGTTAACTGGAATTCTACACTTTAGATGACGTTTAAATGTCGTGGGTTGAAGAATATGTTGAATTCAAAGAGCACCCCATTCGATACATCCCTACTGTTCCTACGAAGTACTTCGATTGGGTGAATTCCCCTCTGAAATCACCGATCTCATCTCTTTTTTTCCCTGTTGTCTTCACGATGACGAAGACTCTCATACTTAATCCGGCAGTTTTCAGGACGTGTTGAGACTGCTTACTGTAGTCGGTGTGGACCTTAGTCGGCATTTGCACTGTCACAAGCTGGCTCGTTAGGAGGTAAGGCATTTGGCAATAGTAACTAGTTGGATCAAGAGTAAAACCCGAGCATTTTGAGACCTGCAATAAGATGCTGGGGTGTTTGGAACTACTCACTGTCAGATGATCAGCGAAGGAAATTGATTTAAAAGTCTACCCACATGTTCCTGCCTTTGGGTCAGTCGTAAATAAGCTAACTAACCCGAACACGGCAAAGAATTGATGAAAACAGAGAGTGGGAGGGTCCGCAGTGAGTGTGTCGAGGTGGGAGGGTCTGGTGGTGAGTGTGTCGAGGCGGGCGGACGTCCTTGTGGCAAGGTGGGTCAGCCAGCGAGGGACGCTGGGCACGTTCTCCACCCTTGACTCGCAGGGCGTCAACAACCGTTCACTCCTCTCTCTCTCCTTCCCTCCCTCCCTCACCTTTAAACCACTGACGACGTCACGACGGTGATGCCACATGGGGGTAGGAGGGCATCGTTTGCAGGGTTTTATCACCAGAAAGTCCCTGGCGGCTGAACTTAGGGTAAAAGATACGATTTATGAGGCAAGACGGCAAAACTGCTGACCATAAAAGAAATAATACAGACGCCAAACTAGATTCTTCTTTACGTAACTGTTTATATTCACGGATGATTATTTTTTCTTTTACACACATAAGGCCACGTAACATGTGATTTAAAAAAAAACTGTTGTCTGTCCACACGAGTAACATTATGCAGGAGGCAAAACACAGCAACAGACAACAACTGCTGCCTGGAGACGGAGGGCCAGGGGTTAAGATCATTATTTACGCTTTCGGTGAAATTCCTCAGATTTGAATGTCATTTCTGTCAACACTCCGCGCTGGAAATTTTCACACCACTACAAAAAATTCTTTACCATTTTTGTATTCGTTTATTCGTGTGCTTTTTTTTCTTTGTAAACACATCTTGTATTTACAGGGAATTTCTTTGACTTGAGAGGTCTTTATTATTTCTTAAGTGGTGAATGACTTTATACGGATGACGCTGGTCTTGGATATTGTTCTATTGGCCTCGAGGAATATCAGAGATACATCGGCGCAGGAAGAACCCCAGTTCAAGAAGCTGAACATCCCAGAGGCAATATAGACTGCCCTCGGCGGTATACAATACGCCTGGAGGAGGAGGAGGAGAGGCTGTGTGCCGTTCTCAAACATCTCCGACCATTGCTATCTGTCCTATTCCGACCCCTCCAGAATGTCAGCCTTTGGCTCCCGCGTCGCTAATTCCATCGTGTTCAACTCTCTGTTCCTCGAGACCTTCACCCTGGAGAGAAGCAGGTGACGACACGATGCGACAAGGTCCTCCTCACATTAAACACGGCGTCCGACACACGATCCTTCAGTCCTTCGTCACGCCCGGTGTGTCATCAGCGTTGGGTCCGTCTTGGCTGAGCCATTACCTCACCTCGCTTGCGCAAAAAGGAGCCTAATTTCCGTAATGGCGGACTCCGAAGCCATAAACACCAGTTCAAACGTAACTTCTAACATTCTTTTGTTTTCTCCCTCGACTTCAATCCATCAGTTGCACTATGTATAATGCCTCACCCACTGCTCACTGGGGGTCATTTCCCTCACTGAGGCAAGACCATGGGTTCCTCCCCCTCGGTCACCTCTCCATCAGGCATGACTACCTCACAATGCTGCCCCTGCTGCCGTCCTCTGGTCTTGCTTTCCACCACAGTGATGAGGAGAGGCAGTAACAACATTACCTCATGACCTTTGTTATGACACACACACACACACACACACACACACACACACCAATGGATACACATACATGAAAAAAAGTAAAGATACTTGAATGAAATACTGATCTATTGAAAGCATGCATGGCCTTTGTTAGGTATTGATTCTATACAAAAATGTAAGACTTTCTGTGTGTGTGTGTGTGTTCTTTTTATTAGCATGTGTTTGTTCCTCGCATTTTTCTTCTTCACTGTTGCAAACATGTATATTTAAGACGTCTTGCCTCTCTACTTTTATCAGCACAGACTTATTCACACAGGCGCCCTAAAATCCCTGTTCACACTGCACCGAGAGTGACCCTTGCGTTTGTAAGAATGTCTCGAAAACTTCGACGAATACGAATAATCTTAAACACACATTAGTCAAAGTGCCTTTGACTACCTATCTGATAACGTATATTCTGCTGGGCTGCTCCCATTTTCCTGTGGCGTGGAAAATAATGTTGTCCTAATACTTTTTCTTTTCTCTTGAAGCAAATTTCGAACCACCACAATGAGGAACTGTGGCACAGCGAATGGTGAGGCCATCAGACTCAATATATTAATAATTCTTTTGGGAATATATATATATTCACTAAATCGTTTACATGAGAAATCTTATCCCTCAGGTTGATTTGCATAAGTGACATTTTTACAACCAGAAAAAAAAGAAGACTTCAATATGTACACACGAAGAACGCTGAATGTTATGCTTACAGATATTTTCTACACTGACACCGATCCTGATTCTGGTGTTTCCAGTACCCGAGGACAGTATAATTTGGTCAGTGTGATGACCCGACACGAAAAATTAGTATCTATGAAGCTAATATGATGAAATTCAATATGTCAGCCGAAGTCAACAAAGTGAAACACCTTCTAGTAATGTCAGCGACCAGAGACACCCCTGCTGGTGACATCAACGACGATACACACCTGCTGATGATGTCAGCGACCAGAGACACCTGCTGGTCATAACAACGAACAGACACACACCTGCTGGTGATGTCAGCGACCAAAACCACACCTGCTGGTCAAATCAACGACTAGAGACACACCCGCTGGTCATATAAACGAACCAGACACACACACCTGCTGGCAGTGTCTACGACCAGACACACACACAAACACACCTACTGGTGATGTCGACCAACCAGACACACACACATGCAT
>JAUTZA010226276.1:0-10014 GCA_032273845.1 Panulirus longipes | reverse complement strand
CAAGAGTGGTTAGGTAAAGGCATATTTTTCTCTTTTTTTCTGGGGGTGGGTAGGTGGGTCCCCGTTCCCCCCTATCGTGAGTGTATGAGGTTATCCAGGGAATGTGTCTGCAACACTGGGTACACAGATGTGGCTTCTTCGATACGAATCATCTTCTTCCATCGCCCACCTTTCATTCTTTTTTTCTCTCTCTCTCCGTTTCTATCTAGTTCTTATTGGCATATCATTTTCCCTCTATCTGGCCATTTCTCCTCAGACACCAGACTTGTGTAAAGTTCACGAGTGTAATTTCCCTCCGTATCTCACCTTCCATCTTTCCTTCGCAGTTTGTATTTTCACTTTAGCGCCATTTGGATTTTTCAGATTTTAGAAGTCCGTCTCTCCTCCCTGCCTCCGTCCCTCCCTCCCTAGGGCGCGGAAGACGTCCTGACTTTCACAACGACTCCAGGTGTGTTCTCTTGTCGTGGGTTATTCTGTGTTCCGTCAGTCACAAACTTTTATTAGTGACTGTTTCGCCTCTGTCGTTTTGGGAAGAAGTGTGTGGTAACTGGCGTGTGTGAAATATTGATTATATTCTTTTTACTTCTTCGACCTTTCTTCTTTAGAGTATTCTGTACGTGTTCGCTCATTACCCGTACATTATCAACTTTTTTTTCTTGTTCTTCTACGACTTTACAGTGTCCTTGCTTTACTCTGGGTAAACCATTGTTGCGTCCTTTTCTTCCCCGTACCTTTATTCCTCTTTTTCCTTGATAATATTTCTCTGTCTCTTTTCCTTTTTCTCTTTCTTTTCTTTTGAATGTTTTCCTTCTTGTTGCGCTTCTCCTATCTTCTTTCTTTTCTTCTTAATAAGCTTTTGTTTGTATTGCGATTTCTTCATATTTTCCTCGTTCTTTGCTATCAAATGAATTATTTCCCCTCCTCATTTCCCTCCCTCTTTGGTTCCGCTCACGAAACGCACCTTTCCACCACTACCAGCAGGAGCACCAGTATAACCACTACCACCACCACTACCACCACAACTACAACAACCACCACCACAATCGTGTGGTGTCGTGTCCTCATGCCATAGCTCACCGGGCCCTGCAGTCTTAGCTGCAGGGAGGGCGTGGCCTTCCCCAGCCCCGGTCCCTCGGCACTCGCTCTGCCCTACACGACTCGGGCCTGGCGGAGGGCTGAGGGCAGACCTTATCGCCGCTTGTGCAGCACGTCTGTCGGCCAAACTCCGTGCGCCTCCTTACCCCTGCCTGGGAATCTTGTCTCCCGCTGCGCGATTTACGATCCAGATGATATCGAGGCCACTGTCGTATTTCATCATAGTCATAGCCAAGTACAAAAGCAGTAAGCGTATGTATGTTATGTATTGGAAACTGTACAAGATATCCACACACTGATCTTTCTTTATCAATCTCATATTTCTCCTCCGTGTTTGTTCTTCGCTTTTCCTTATCAGATGTTCTTCTGTGGCCAGTCCCCACAAGGAATGATGTTATGAGCAAAGAGAATATATGTTGGGCTCCAGTACGGCTGTTCAGTACTGCAGAGCTCTAATAGGGATGGACAGTTGTACGGCTAAGCTCTAGAATGTCTGAAAATCAGGATAGCTTACAACTGTCTTCAGTTAGAAAACAAATTACAGGAATATCGTTGTGACAGGAACTGCAGGCTTGACTCAGCATCCAACCCGTCTCCAGACCACCACATTAGAAAGTGTAAAAGATAGATGAATTGTGTGCGAGTCGGTTCAGATTGCCTCCAAGTGTATGGTTCAGAAAGTGGTATTCCTTTTTAAACATGTTGTACCCAAATGATAATATGTACCACCAATGTGGTCAGCCCAATCGAGGAAATGTATAGATCTGCTAGAGGAAGTACAAGGAAGGATAACAGAGAATGCATCTGAAGTGAGGGAGCTGTGCAACCATAGGCTTGTCCTTCCTGGGATAGGAAAGGATACGATGACGTTTAATTACAGGATTTAGGTTCGTAATCCATTTGATAAAGTCGACACTAAGAATGGTTTTGCGGCAAAGAGGAACTGATTAACTACACGTCACAATGGGAGACGAAGACAGGAAAGAGTAAGAGAAGATGTAAGGAATTATTCCTTAAGTAATAGGGTAATGGACGAAAGGAAGTAGAGACTTGAGGGGGCGGGGCGGATGGACATGGAATACACATTACATATAAGTTTAGAAATTTTGCAATAAGAGAGAGAGGTTGAGATGGGTTTTACGAGTGTAATGCGCCTGGGTATATACATGTATTTATTGGCATCTGGCAGCTTGTGGTAGGACCAGCACGTGGGCAACATCACATGACTCTATTGTATGTTGGGAGTCTTGCATGTACCACAAGTTGGGATGATGGTACCACAAGTTAGGATGATAGTACCACAAGTTGGGACAATGGTAAGATGGTACCACAAGTTGATACGTTTGTACCAGAAGTCTTCCTCACACATGATGTAGAGTCGAGTAAATGATTCATTATTTCCCATTTTCCTCAGTTCTCTGTTATAATGTGCTGTTTTGAAACAGTATGCTGTCCATACAGACGGTACTGGTGACCTGTGCAGCTGTACACCGGCGTTCTAGCCAGCTGCACACCCCGCACCTGCAACTCCAGCCCGCTCACCTCGCCTTAAAAATCACTTGTTATTCATTTACTAACTTTACCCACCCATGTCCACCTCACATGTCTCCTCACGTGAGGTTTTCACCCGGCCTCCCAGGTCTATCTCTCCAGGGCCGGGAGAGAGCCCCCTTCTTCTGGTCTCCGTGTGGTGGTGGTAGGCGACAGTCATCACCCCCAGATCTCCGTGTGGTGTGGAGGGAAGGCAGAAGACAGTCACCTCCCCCTAGGTCTCCGTGTTGTTGTGGGGGGTGGGGGTGATCTGGTAGTATACTTAACTAGAGAATCTAACCACTGCATAATTCTGTAATTCCACTGCACTCTCTTTTCACAAACAGCTTTCTGTAGATAAGTGACCATATTTCTTACGACGGGATCTGATCTAGAGTGGTATTTTTATTTTTTGTGTTAGAGATAAGCCATTTCTCTTTAAACTTCGGGAGTCAGATGGTGTGACGTTACCTTCCAGTGTGTGACGGGGCAGCCCTGCTCTGGCCACACGTACAGACGCAGCGTCACACACGTCGCGTTCACCTCCACCAGCTTGGCCGGGTCGGGGCGTCCCGGCGCTGCCAGAAATTATACCAACATTATCCTCACAGGAACAGGATTCGTTCATGCAATATTGTCACATTTCTTGGGGCCCATAAGATAAGGCTAAAACTGAAAGTAATCTATTATAGATTTATCTATAACTTTAGATATTACTTCTTGATATGAAAGAACAATTCTCGCAATAACAGCTGTGAAGATCAAGGACTGAACATTCCTTGGGATAGATCATCATATGGGGGACTGGAGGAGGCAAATGAGACACACTAAAGTAAAGATTGTCTACATTTTCTTTGTTATTGTTATACTATTATCATTATATATACTGTATAGGTATATCAGGGCTCTCATATGTACCATATTAGTATATCAGGGTCCTGGAGTGTACCATATTAGTACGTCAGGATCTTGGGTGTACCTTATTAGTATATCAGATTCCTGGGGTGTACTATGATGGTATATCAGGGCCAGCTGATCTGTAGGCAACAGATCATAGCATATCTGGGTCCGGGGGTGTGCCGTATGAATATATCAGGGTTCTTAGGTGCACTGTGTTATACATTATTATTATACCTGGGCCCTGAGGTATGCTGCGTGAGTATATCAGTGTCCTGCGGTGTACCGAATTTGTATATCAAGGTCTTGGGATGCACTGTATTAGTATGTCAGGTTCCTATGGTGACCTTATTAGTATATCAGAGTCCTTGGATGCACCATATTAGTATATAAGTGCCCTGGGCTGTACTGTATTAGTATATCAGTGTCCTTGGGCATACCATAATAATATATCAGGGTCCTGGGGTGTACCTTAAGAGTGTATCAGGGTCCTGGGGAGTACAGAGTAGTTACACTAGGGTGACTGGTATGCATTGTAGACTCACCGCTGCCTAGAGTGTTGGTGAGGAGGACGGGGCTGGGAGAGCTAGTACCGTGGGAGTTCCAGGCCGTCATGTAGAGGTGGTGAGGGGCGCCGCAGGGCAGGCCGCGCACCACTAGCCGTCGCACCCCGGGGTCTGCACCGGTTTCGCTCCACTCCCCAGCACGGCCGCGGTGGTGCACCGTGTACCCTGTCAGGCACAGTCACATGTACCGTGAGTCTCTCTCAATCTCACTCCTGAGGAAACACTTCTGAAGCATTTTCAATACGGTTCCTACTGTAAATGTCTGAGAAGAAACTGTGACAAAGTGTGAATCAAGAACACACAGGGGGAAGTCAGATCTTAAAAGAACATCATTGCAGGGAGCCCGACCTGCCCTATGTCTGAGAACGGTTGTAGAAAATGAAGTGCTGGATCTACTGCGCGCTGGATGCTGACCAAGGAACTGTTTCTCAAGTTACATAGACTATTGTAAGGAACATGCAGTCCGATGCTACTACACTGAATGACGAAAAGTAGATACGTGGGTTAGAAAGGTTCTGGTGTGTGAACACTTCACCCAACACTGCAGATGTTCGTATATTAAAAGTCTGGATGTAAAATGAAAATTTTGTCATAAGACCGGAAATGGACAATCCTCTGTTAATATTAATGTTTTTCTCGACATTGTTACAATATGTGGGGGAGCGTTTGTCCTATCGTCTGCTGGTGTCCCTACACAAGGCGTCGGGCGCTGCCCACTACACACAAGCCACTCGGGGCAAAGAATGATAAAACAAGAAATTAGAATTTGTACAAGTTTGCATTTCCTGAGGGAGATGTACAGTGTTGTTGCTGGACACGTCCACCTGGGTATCAGGCGGAATTGGCTAAGTTGTTTGGTAGCTGCTCCAGGCATCTGTCAGGACGAAAAAATCACCAAATTATTCTAGCTTTGAGTGAAGGTAAGCTCTATGAAACGGATGAACTGATTAGAATTATGACAATTACATTACCTGGAATAATCAGATTATCTGATTATCAGTCATGTATTATGGTCGAATACAATGAACTGAAAAAGCCAGCTGATCTGGGGACAACAGATCATAGCTGTAGGGCCAGACGACCTGGGGACAACAGATATAGGATGACGTTGTGAAGGATGCTGAGGTTGCATGACCTACTGAGGAAAGAGAGACCTTGTGATTTTACGCAGAAGGCAAACCTTGAGTGGCAGGGGAAAGACTCGGGTAATGGATAGAGGATGAGAGTTGGGGGTCAGAGAACAGAACTATCTATCAATATGGTTGACGAAGGTCCCCACCTGTAACCTGAAATGTTATGGCTCGGAATATAGAAAATGCGTATATCTCAAAATGCTGAATGTGTTTGTGTGAGTGTTCCACGCACCGATGATGACGGAGGACTCCTGGACGTCATAAGAAATGAAAACAATACAGCGTTACACAAAATGAGGATGGAAGGGTGTGGTGCAGTGTACACATTGTATTTGGGTGTCAGCATGTAGGAAACGATCATACCCTCATATCATCCTTTGCTAACTGTGTGACGTGACTAGTGCTTGAGGAAGGGGCGCTCACCTAGTATGGGCGCTCCTCCGTCCCCTGCTGGGGTGATGGTCAGGTTTAGGGCGTCGTGGGTGGCATGGGCGAGGGTGAGAGTGGGCGGTGGGGGTGTGGTGACGGCCACCACCTGGTGGGTGAGGCTGTCTCCGCCCACGCTGTTCCGTACCCAGCAGGTGTAGTTAGCTGTGTCCCGCACAGCTGTCGGACCCGCAGCAGACGGCATCAGGGAAGAAAATGTGTATGAGACATCTGATCATACCTCACAACTCACTCAGTCGCATACGTTAAAACTCCGCTATAAAGCAGATAGAGTATCTAGTCAACATCATAAAGGAAATTTGTTTTGCATTAGCACAAATATTTACAGTGAATACCTCTGGACATGAGCTTGATATTTAGTGGTATACAACGTTCTGCTTCTCCAAAAAAATAAAAAATAAACCTTTCTCATACTGCAAATCAGCCGCAGTGTTTTGTGCTCAATTTATGTGAAATATTCCTAATCAGGAGATGTAGTAATCTTGCTGACATGTCAGTAATTTCCCCAAAAGTCGGATACAGTTTTCTGCAAACGGTGTATCGCTGAGAGATCATCTGGACTGAGAAAATGGAGCAAAAGTATCTGTGGTCAGCCGCAAGCGAGGAGCCTGGCAGGTCCAGCTGGATAGCAGAGCCGAGATGGGAGGGGCTAGTGTGTGGGAGTAAGTGGGTGGGAAGGAACTGATGCGTCCAAGGTGGCATGTGCATGGAAGGGGGTTAGTGAGTAGGAGGCGGGAAGGGACGTGGGCCACGTGAAGTGCTCTGGTTACTTTTCCTGTGTCAGCAGCTCGGCTGCTGGGACGGCTGGAGGCAGCGCCTCAGGAGTGACACAAATCTGTCGATGGGATCTTCTCATGCATGTTGTAATGTAATATCATTTACCATCAATACGTATAACAGATTAACTAGTTAACAGTCACCATTTCCTTTAGCATTCTGATACTCTGTTATACGATCTCTTTGACGAATATACCACGGGTATGTTCTGGTGGACGCTGTGGCGCGATGTGCTACACTTGCAAGTTTGTGAGACTCAGGCAGTTCCAGAGAGAGTATGCTGGAGGCAGGGTGTAGTCGGCCATGATGTGTGCTGACCCGGTGATCCCGTCGCCTGCACTAAGGTAACCCCTCCCACCTGCAGGGGCTTGGCGCGCCACACACTGTGTGGCGGCTGCAACAGGTGGCTGTAAGGTTCATACTGTGTTATGGCAGTGAACTTCACCGCATCATCTCCAGCCTTGTGCTGGGGAGGTTGTATTAACGTTTGCCACCCCACACAAACACACACATATGTGGTTAATCTAATAAAAATGTTTTACATAATCAGCGCACTCTCCCCAGCTCACGGGTAATGTCTGCCCTGAGACGTTTGCTCTGCGTCTCGTTGATGAGCCACACCGAACGTCTACAAGACGTCCATCGCAGGTCACGGCGTCTACCAGAATGACCAACACACCGAAACACAGGTTTGTGAACTGCTTGCACACATTTTGTTCCCTTACTGTCTCTGACTTTAGTGAACTTTTATCACCACAGTGATTTATACGTCATCATACTATAGGAATTCCACTCAAAGCTTCAAGTGTTCATACAGCAAAGTAATAAAACTATTTACTGCATAACACGTTATTCAGCAATGTTCTAGATATCGAGCAATTCATATACTTTCTGTATTTTCATATCCAAAAAAGAATTTATTTCTTTAAGGGCTTTACAGTTTCCTCCCTGAAGGATTCTAGTAACACTGCCTTTGCGGTTGCTCGAAATCCACGTGATACACTGATCACGAGGCATCTGAGGGAGTCATCTGGAGTCTAGAGCCCGTGACCCATCCTGAAGTGACATGACCACTGTAGTAGCTTGGGAAGAGAGGAGCGGTCAAGCGGGCTAACGAAAAAAGTTGGAAAAATGATCTGAAAGATAATGAAAATTGCCCACATTTGAGGAAACACGGGTTAAGAGAGTTAGATCTGGATGCTTTGTTATCACCGTTATTTACATTCGAATTCTCACCTGATGGGCAAAGGTCACCACCTAGTGCTTATCTCACCTGATAGGTGAAGGTCGCCACCTGGAAGCAGCTGGGTGAGTTGGTTGCTGCTGATGGCGGCGCCTGCCTTGGTCCAGGTGATAGTGGGGGGCGGCGACCCCAAACCCCTGCAGCCCAGGGTGATGCCCGAGCCGGCACCCACCCGCCACGTCCCCCCGCCGCCCACGGCCACGGGGGTGTGTCTTGGCGTGGGGGTGGGCAGGGCGGTCAGCCGTGGGGACTGGCTGCCTTCGCCCGCCACCGTCGTTGCCGTCACCCACACCTGTGGGGGGAGTGGGTCGCCATGAAACCTCATCTGACTTCTGAAATCTGAACGTATTTCAGTATCTGCGGGGACGCTCGTCGGCACAGTGGAAGTGGAAGACAAGTGGAGGAAACCAGAAACTCCTGGAGTAGTGTGGCATGAGCAGAAAGACATACAGATTTTTCAAAGACAAAGACCATTAAACTTTTCTCATATAGCTAAGGAGGCGCACATAATGTCAGTCGCAGATTTGAAGCAAAATATTTATCAATTTCATTTCAAATGTATCTCCTGTATGGTACTGCTTTCCACTACAGTAATTCGTATATCATTCCATATGTTAAGAATCCTGTTGAGGAAAAAGTCCTTCGCCTCATTCGAGATAAAATGTTTGCCCACGAGTTTGTATCAAGATTCAATATTAATGAAGCCTTTGATAATTTTGGATACCTGTATTGCACCACCTCTTGACCTCCTCTTTTTTTAACTAAATGGATTCAAGTCCTTTAGTCCGCTCTCTTACTTTTCTTCCTAAAAAAAAAATGTCTCTTGAGAGAGGAATAAGAATGGTACAGCTGCTTGACTGCAGATGCAGGTTTGTCTAAATATACATAACTATTCCAACAGAAAAGGAAGTAAGACTGACCTGAACCCTGGATCCTGGGGTGAGGCCATTTAGCTCCCGCCAGGTGGCCTCCGACCCTCCAGCACCCACAACGTCTCGCACCGCCACCTGCAACATGCCATCTGTGTCATCTCTATGCTCTCCACACAATCTGTGTCACCCCTGCACGTCTACACACCACCTGTGTCACTTTTTCGCTCAAGAGACACAGCCTGTGTCACCCCTTCGAGTCTACACAGCACCTGTGTCATCTCCACACTCCCCAGACAGCACTAATGTTACCCCATCACTCCGAAACACCACCTATGTCACCCCATAACTCTATTTCCTTTAGAAGCCTTTTACGCCACTCCCCAGACACCACCACACCACGTGGACACCAACCTGGTCGTCCTTGGCGGAGTAGAGGGTGTAGTGGAGGATGGTGCCAGTGTGCGGGTGAGGCGGCGACCACGTCACCAGCAGGCTGGAGGCTCCCGTCACTACCACCCGCACTCGACGCGGCGGCCCTGGCACTGCAGACGGGATGGAGAGGGTGTTAGACCCGTTGCTTCTACTGGTTACTTTATCGCATTACTCATTAGACTGTTACAGTCGCAGAAATAGTTCCCTTCCTGGATATTTTCCACGAAATAACTTAAGGAAATAACCTAAAACATTTACATGATAAGGGAAAAGATAAGATTATGATCAGTAAACTTGAGGCCAGTGTTTATGAGTTGAAGAGAAAACCTGAGGTGTTTACCGTCATCATCTGTGACACAGAAGACGGGATCGTTGGAGGGACTGTAGCCCACTTCGTTGAAGGCCTTGACGCGGACGCTGACGTTGGTGGCTGGGGGCAGGGCGTCCAAGTTCTTCTCCAGGTTGGTCGTTTTCACCTCCCATGTCGTGCCTGCCGGGGGAAAGGGAAATGGGGATCACCAGACTAAATGGTATGCCCTTGATATAGAGGCTGAAAATAAATCTTTTTAGCATAAATTGGATGATGTAAGTGACCACCCAGTGTAAACAGTGAATTATGAACTATGAGCCAGTGAAGAGGATGGGCATCTGGGGAAGTTGTAGTTACTTGAAAGTGGAAGAGAAGTGGAAGTTGAGGAGACCAGAAACTCATGGATTAGGATGGTATGAGTAGAAACATATACAAACTCTTCAAAGGGAAAAACCAACAAAGTTTTCATAAAGCAAAGGAGGCGCACATAATGTCAGGCTTGGATTTGAAGAGGAGGTGGGAACCTGACGAGGAGATGGATGGTCTATAGGAATGTTAGCATTATGTTGTAGTGTCTCACAGAGAGTCATGGTGTGGCTGAGGGCACGTATGAACACAAACACAGTGGCTGTATCACTGTAGCCAAAGGTATGTCCAGACTTATCCCTTCAATAACAGTAAGTCTGTACTCAAAAATGCACAAAAACCCTAA
>JAUTZA010224068.1:0-10023 GCA_032273845.1 Panulirus longipes | reverse complement strand
ATATATGTGTGTGTGTGTGTGTGTGTGTGCTTGTGACGCCGCCCCAGGTTCAGTCTAGTTTTCATTTTCCATATCAATTTTCTCCTCACTAAACAGGAAACCAAAGCATTACTGGAAACCTATGTTGCCGTCGTCCTCGCCAGGGAGCACTCTGGCCTGGAAAGGTTGGTGCCCTCACCTATGGCTTGGGCTGAACAGCCTTTGTCAAGTGGGTTTCAGTTGAAGCGTCCGTGTACTTAGTAGAGAAGTCACGGGCATTGTAATTTCTGAGCTTGTCATGTCATGACCCTTTTTCTATGCTTGGTTATTATTGCTTCTATAACTGTAGTTAGTTCGCCAGTAACTCACAGAGAGAAATGAAGTTACATCATACATCATGCTTGCTGGGCACCACTAGTTAGCCCCTTGCCGAGACCTGACTTATGACCCTGCACTAGCTAGCTAGGAGGCTCGTCGGACCCAAACCAGGAGCTCCTTCTCGGGATTTACGAGCAGTAACAAAAAAAGAAAGAAATTCCCACTCACCGTCAACACTGATCAGAGAAAGACATGAAAGCCTTATCCCCACTGTGAACCCCAAAGTGTTGTGTCCCTTGGACCACGCCTTTCACAAAACACCGTCGATGAACAGCTACTTTGAGGATTAACGTAGAGTTAACGCTCTGTATTGATGAAGGTGCTGAGTGTCAGTTCGCAATCATTTATGGATTCGAGGTCATCAGTATTCAATTAAGGTGTACATATAAGCGCAAACTACGTCCATTACTCTGGTCGGGAGATGATACCTTGCTGGGTCTCTAATTGGCTAGGAGGAAATTGTGGTCATTCCTCTTTGCATTCAGGTGTGGCGGCCAGGTACTTGTGTTGAACCTCGCCACCCTGATGATAAACACTAATGAAGATGCGACCACCGCTCCCCACCCACTCGCCCATGCCTCAAATCTTTCTCCCTCAACTTCTGATACTGGCAAAAATCTTTGGCTGCCCTCAGCAACTTCTCTACAGCCTCGAAGAAGAAGATTCTTCTTTCCTTTTCTTTACGCAACTTCGTTCCTCAGATCTTGCTCTTCTCTATTTCTTCAGCCTTGACTGACGTCCTCTGGACGAGCGAGCACAGCCTGAGTCGTTAACTCCTCTCTAGCCTTGAAGTTCTTTACGCAAGCGTACCCTCTCTTTCACACACACTCCCCCACTCATCACCTGCAGTAGGTGGTCCAGTACCAGGGAGCGGATCGTCGTAAGACAAGGGCGTCTGTTAGAAGGACACCTGGTAGAATTCAACACTGGCCAGGCTCTATGTACTGCGCCCCACCAGTGTGCTCCTCTGTCTTTTATCTTTCCACAGTGCCTCAGGTTCCGTCGGAGTCTGTACTCGCGGCTCCGTTCATGAGTCGTCTGTAAGGGGATATACGCATTCGTTCCCTGCGTAGCCTCCGACGCCGCCGCAGAGGTGGACCGCGAGGGAGATCTTTGGCCAGTGACCAGGCTGCGTAGGGATGATTTATTTGCCTTTAAGGAATTCCTAGCACCGAGGGTTTCAGATATACGACTCTTGTTCTCCGCGGTCTGGTTATCCCCTGTCCAACTACTGATTGTAAACCCGCTCTCGGGAATACCATGTGTGGAGGGTACATACGGGAGTCTACTGGCAATAAGGAAAAGACGGGGAGTCCAGCATTACTGACCAACAAACCGTAAACATGGGTAAAGAGTCGCATATATTATTGGAGTGATAATTCAGACGTAACAGAATAAATAAAAGTCTTTATTTCGTGCATTTTTCTTTAAGAAATACAGGCAGTGCCATGTGAATAGAGCTGTGGCAGTAATTTGTAAATATGGCTATAGCTGTGCTACGTGAATGAACACACACACACACACACACAATAAAAGCATGAAGACAAGATGACAAACACTTCATCTAAGACGCTTTCTTTCTTTTCTTGTGATTGTCTTTACGACAAACGGGATTATTTTCTTTATGGGGCTCGAATGTAGATCACTCCATACTAACCTGGGCTGCAAGGGTGCATTTGTACCAGCGTGGAATCATTGTCTACCGAAGAAAATGAGCAAGGCTGCAATAGAATGCTGTTAACTACCCTCCACGCAAGCTGTTCAGATGCTGTGCCGGCTGCGGCGCCAAGTAGACGCGGCTGTGAGATTCCCAGGCCAGTGGATGATCCGGACAGCATAATGATGCACTCCAGCATCGTAGATTTGCTCTGTGGGGCATAATGATAATAATCTATCGTTGCATCACAGACTTATTCCGCAGGGTGTATAGATACATCCCAGTATTGTCGACCTACTTCACAGAGGGCGTTAATGCTTAACAACTTCACTCCTCAAGAGAATAACAATGCACCTCAGCATCGCCGATGGGCTCCGTACAGCATACTGATGCAGTATATAGCATCACGCCTTCGCTCTGCATATCTCTCGCCTCATCTCTCCGGGCTACTGGCTTTGCTTATGCCTGGGCTCGTGTTGGCCAGACGCCCCAGCCGCCACAGCGGCATCTCTCCTCTCGGCGCCTTCACTCGCTCCCGACGAGCGCCGGCACAAAGCACCGGGCTTAAGCTAGGCCACCGTCTTGCTGAGGTCTTATTGATTTTTTTGAGGTCGGTGCTGTCGCCTCAAGGAAGCCACGTAAGAACAAAGTCAGTCGTACGATATCGGCCGCCTTTATTTGAATTCTTTAATGACAGACATATTCTAAGTCTCTTTCTGGATGAAATGTTAAAAAGTCATGGAATTCTTAGATCTTATCGTTGCTCGTGTCCATAGGGTACTCCATTTGAAGGAATCCTAATCTGATTTTCCACTGAGGACTCACCTGACGGAGAGCATAACGAGAGCGAAACTTCCATTAATCCGACACAACCTTTTTCCTAAACGAGTCTCTGTATTAGGTTATCACAGACACTTGTTCCCTGCTCCTAGGGGTAAAGCGTCTGAGACAGAGAGCCTCCTAGCGCTTGGTGTACCTTAAGGCTGGATGACCGACACACTACTACAGGACTATCGCCAGTCTGTCAAACATTTGCCACTCTCGTCCCTCGGGGATCTGGGCCAGAATATGTCTGGTGGGATATCAATGCAAGGTCCGCCTTAAGGTATTCCAAGAGACTTTGCTACTGTGTGCTGTGGCACGAACTCCCTGAAGCGTGATAGGGGAAGGAACTTGTGCTACACGGTGCTATGGAAAGGGCACGGTGCGTCTTAACGTGTAATGGGGAAAGGGACCTGTTACACGGTGTTATGGAACGGACACACGTTGGGGATGGGACCTGCCACAGGACGCGGTGGCACAGCAAATACTGCCGTGAATAAAGGTAGGGATGCGCTTGTCCTCTTGTTCTGTGGAAGGGGCGTGTTGCCTTTTGCTAACAAAATATGATAAGGACGAGTAGGAGTATCAGGTACTGAGGCAGAAAAATCATGCGAAATCCCGTCAGAATACAGGAGGAAATGAGAGATCTAAGAAGACGAACAGACCTGTGGTTGTCTCGTCCTGCGATGCCACTTGATCGTGAAGGTACACAAGCCCCACTGTAATTACAGGAGTGGTCGTGACACCAATAGATCCATTACGTACCACTGTGAAAAAGTAATGAAGATCAGATGTGTGAAGAGTTATTTCTTGATATCGCATGGCTTATAGTTCTGACGGCATTTATCTTTCCTGTTTCCTTCTCAGGCGTCGAGTCTGTATTACGTCGTATTCTCACTTGTACAGGAAGTATGAACCGTGATTAAAGATCACATGTAGAAACGTATTAGTTCTTCGGGTACGTCTGAAATTGTTGTACACCCTAGGCGGAGGCGGGTGTTGTAGCTATCGCCGTCAGCAAGAGGGTAGACCTTCAACCTTTATGCTGTTACTTGACCAGACTCGGGTCGAGGCTGAAGGCTGAACGTCAGGCGAGAGTGGAAGATTGGCCAATGAAGCGGTTGCGGTTTGCGGCGATTGGAGGCAACAGAGGGGGAGGAAAGCTACTTAGGAGACCCCGGAGCCACGATAATGCTAAGGTGAAGTATCACGAGTCGTCGATTAGTTTTGAGCACCGGGCGTGGGTGGGTCACTGGGAGTGTGAGTGTGGAAGGTGGTTGGCACAACCCTCACTGCTAACCAAAGTCTGAGTGAGGAGGAGGAGAAGGAGGAGGAAGAGGTTTCGCATCCGCACCAACAGCCAAAGTCTGAGTGTGGAGGAGAAACGTATCCTCATTAGTGGCCAAAGTCTGTGTTTGGTGAAGGTTCGCGTCCTCATCAGTAACCACAGTATAGATGCTGGATAGGGAGGCACCCGTGATGTCAGAAGCCCCATTTCCGTCCCTGACTCTGTGTCCAATTCGGATAGGACGACTCTGGCAGAGCGCAGGCTCCAGTCTTTGGTATTGTCCACCTCCTGCAACTCCGCCACACTCACATGCACTCACGATGTGCTCACTCACGCGCCCTCAGTGTCACTCACCTTCGGACTGCACCTCCCATGGTTGATCTTTGTTTTCACCTCACCTTATCTAAGGTATTTAATCTTAATCATCCTTAGTCCCCTTCAATCTAAACATGGCCCTCCTCTATCACCAGTTCCTCTGGATCTGTTCACCACCTGCCTTTTATTACTAGGTCTTTACAGTGACGCGAACAGGCATCGTATCAATATCAAGTAAATACTCCATATAAGACGTTTATCCATCTCGAATTGTGAACTGATAAACTAATGAGAAAGTATTACAGGCTTACTGTATTCACTCGAAGTGCTGAGATGGTATTGCGTTTTATTTTTTGCTGTACTCGGCCCAAGCTGCTTAAAGAATTAAGACTTGTGGGTCGTTGCCCAGGCCATAAACAAACTCTTTAAACAGGATCTAATTTTTCGTAAGGAGCCAGCGGGTGGGGAGGAGGAGGGAACTCTACCACCATTGTCGGACGAGATATAGCTGGCGTGCCGGGGTCGTTACGTGTAAAAAATGTATAACAATTTCCTAGTCTTTTCTGCTCTCGTATGCGAGAGAGAGAGAGAGAGAGAGAGAGAGAGAGAGAGAGAGAGAGAGAGAGAGAGAGAGAGGAGTGTGTGTGATGGCGGCCGCGTGGTAGGAGACCCCACCGTGATAATTATCTATTGGACGCTGGGCGCGTCATGCCCCACGCTGGGAGTCTCCATGCACCTCCCAGCTCTTAGTGTCCAGGCCCTGAGTCTCCTGCTCCTCCCAGCTCTGGGCACCTACCGTTCCTGGAGTCTCCTGCACCTCTCACCTGTGGATAACATCGGTGCCCTTGTGATAAAATACGCAATTTCGGAGCTCCACTCCAGGGATAAGGGACTGACATTGAATCTTTGGTGTTTAATTAACTTAAAGTGATTGGATCTAAAGATCTCTTTTGATTCTTTCTCCCGGTGGTTCAAGTGGGCTTGAAGCCATGCCTTATTCACCTCGTGGTTAGGTTAGGCCAGACCTCAACTACTCCACTTGGTTAGACCTCCTCACTTGTCTAGTCTTTTCTCTGGCGTGGATCTTACACTGTTGACTGGTCTTAGCTCCTAGGCTTGGCCCTTGCACAGTCGTCATCTGCCACAGACGGGCTAAGCATTAATTGTACCTTGACTCACCTCATAACTAGCTTGGGTTCGATGTCTTCAACAATTTACTTTGATAGTTGTGGTTAATCTTAATTCAGCACACTCAATATATTGGCATAATTTACAGTCTGATTATGTCTCTGAGCGACTTACTTAGGTAGGTGGTATGGTGAGTGATAGAAAATTTTTTCGTCAATGCAAGACCACTGTGTCTTCTTGCAAAAAAGGAATCTCCTTATGGTCATTACCTCATTAACGGGGACATATTTCCTTGCAGTACCTCAGAATCACTCCAAAACCAAAATTACCCAAGATGAAAAATACTTCTTTCAACAGAAATGGGAATTTTAAGGTAAGAGAAGAAACAGGAAAATAGATTTTTCTTTTGAGACGTTTTATCAACTGTTTTTTCGCGTCCCACCCTCTACCGTCTCGTTTATATCAAAAGAGATTCGAGAAGGAATTTGTCTCTGTGAAGGGATCCGATTATCCTCCCTCCTTACATGTGGACTTAGAGGATTAGAGAACCCGATGTCTTTAGGAATTTATATCCCAGAATTTACCACGATTTACTGCTAGTTATGAATATATCTATACGACTCGTAGGACACATAAACATACATAGAGACAGACAGAGACAACAGACAAATGGGCACCACACCAATACATAAAATCAATTCATCTCATGAAACAACACCAGTACTGTACGGCGATAACTCAGTGCTTGGGACGAGATGACCCATCAGAGATCCTTAATTCAATGACATGGTTCATAACCACCAGCGATGCTTATACAGCTGTGCGTTAAGCCCGTGTCCAAGACACTGATAACATCAGTGAGGGTAAATTGTAGATGCGTTTCTGCGAGGAATATAAAAGCTTTAAACGGCCCAGGTGGCAGGGCTGGCGGGTTAACAAGACATCAAGAGTAAAGGAGGTGGACAGCGTCCACTGTTATGTTCACTGGAGGGTGACACAGGACGCTGTTATCTCTCGAGTGGGTAGGTACTCCCGATGCTCGAGGGCGAGAGGTGTATAGACTACACAGGAGAGACAGCTTGGCTTACACCTTCATGGGAGTGAGTGAGTGATAAAGTTGAGTAATGTGGGGCGGGACAGAATACGGCAGTGGAAGTGTGGGACATCGGTACTGTGGGACGGTAGCAGTGTGGGAGAGTGGTAGTGTGGGGCAAGGCTAGCACCTGGTAGGCGCAGTGAGGAGGCGAAGTGAGGGTGGGAGTGAGTGAGGGAGAGGAGGTGCAGGTGCGTACCGCGACGGATGGTACCGCCGAGAATGAGTCTTCCTCATTCCGACCATACAGGTTTCTTGGCGCAGTTCGTTGGCCTGGATCCACCGCCGCCTCTTGGTAGCACCCTCCTAGGAGGTCACAGGGGGAGTCCCTGCCTTATAACCTTACGCGTCAGATTACCGACAGAATTCCTCAGATAACCAACACCACTCGAACCTCCCTCAAGCGCGTGATGTTATCGGACCCTCGGGGATATTTTTCTGCTTGGGGGAGGTCGCTGGCCTCCGAGAAGGAGAATGCCCTGTTGAAATGCGGGTCAGCCAAGCCGTACTGTGAGATATCGAGCCTCCTGGCAAGAACCCGGCGGCCACGATCGTCCTAGCGGGAACAAAAACCAGGCGACATCCCTTGACCACAGGAGACACACCACCTCCTTCTACCAAAGAGGTCCAGTAGGGCTTTAAGCGTGGTTACGAAGCGCCTTGTGCCCTAAGCTCGGCGGGTCCGTCACACGTCAAGAGATATCCCGTGTCATAATATAGTTGAAGGATTAACAACAGACTTGCTTAAAATGAGTAAGAAAAAGCGAATTTAGGGAGACGCAAACAAGTTTAAAGGATCATGAAACAGAACGTCAGTAGACCCGTGTTATAAAAGCCTTAAAGGCTCAACGAGACAAGCGTAGAGACCCAGGTATACAAAATTAAGCAACTACTTAAACACAAACGTAATCATTGAGACATAAACTTGTTTATGGAATCAAGACTGAACCAAACGACCCAATTAAGACTTACCCATCGCGTGTGATGCGCATCAAGTGTGGCTCCTTGTGTCATCTACGTATCCCCCGGCCGTAAGAACCACTACTCAGATCCTGAGAATAACTGCGGGTGTCTGCGGTCGGCTCTTGGCGGTGACGACATCAGTTCGCCAACCTGTGACGTCTTCTGGCAATGATCCGCTGATCTGTGGAGTGACATCTTTTCCCAAGTGATCGTCTGGTTAGACATAAGGACAACGAGCAACAGCTGGGTATCGAGTAATGGTTTAGCTCACAAGAAACCCAGGGACGAGAAATCAGATGCTGAGGCGTCCATAGCCCCAGTTCTCTCTCCCTGCTACTAAACTGACCTCAGAGGATAGACCACTAGTCCCGAACCAGTGTGTTGAGTTGCTAATCCCATTCACTCGAATAGCAGGCATCAAATTGTTTCATAGTCTGGTTAAGTTCGTCTTAGACGAGCCAACGCGATTGGTGTTATTACAACGCTTACTTGAAACCCTCTACTACTTCTACAACTAGTACTTCTACTTCTACTACTACCGCAACCACTACTCCTACTACTACTATTGCTACTGCTGCTACCACCTCTGCTTTCCCAGTGTCTATCATTACCAGGAATGAAGATATTTCCCGACAGATTCTTTTGCAATATCATCTCGCTGTCCTTTGTATGTACGGGTTTGTGGTGATGGTTTCAGATGAGGTTCGTTCGTGTAAATCCGACTGTTTGACGTATTTCTACGGTATAAGCATTATAAATACATGGGATCAATATGACATCACTTGCATATGATGAATTTCATTTATTGTTTTCATTCTTTTAGTGATTTTCACTATATTTCACTGTAATCCCATTTGCAGACTGATGGGTGTAAGGCTGCAATGATCTTTCTCATAAGTGAAAGTTATACTTATATTTTTTACTTCACGATAACAAAGATTTCCCACGAAACCTTATTTCGTTTAAAGGAACTGAGATTAGAATTCTAAAATATCCCATCATTTCAGTCTGTCATCTTAAGGAAATCAATATAGATCTTTTGTGGCTAAGATATTACATAATTTGCTCAATTTCTTCTTTTAAGGAAATTAGATTTATTGGGTGTTTTTGTTCATCATCAGTTTTCATACTTGATGAAGGGATGGTAAGCGAATCAGATTAAATTCTTATCACAGTTCTTCATTAATAACAACAAAATAATATTGTAAAGCTGGTTTTGAAATTATCTACAGTTTTATATCTTTTCCGAATCAAAAGTTTGAACAATGAAGAGAATAATAATAATCTTTTTCTTCTATGGATTTAGTGATTTTTGTTCAGTAATCATTTCATTGAAGGTTTCCTGTTTTGGGAAGTCAAACGATACAGAGAATCGATACCTGAAAATGTAATTTGGAACGAGTCCAGACCGGCTCTCCCGCGCCCCCTCCACAGAAATCGTCAAGGAATATCTCAGTTCCAATACTCTGGTCGACCACACACTGCTGTCTCTCGCTCTATTTCCTGACCGATTACCATCATGGGTTGCTGACCTCCACGTCTTTGATAAAGTATCTTTTATCTTTTTTACGTTGGAGGCTCCAAGTCACGGACAAAAGTCCACATCAAGGCCGGGGCCTTAATTGAAATTTAGGGAGGGTTATGAAAGAGAAAAAAAAGGAAGAGACAAGGAAAAGTATTTACGAATTCTAGAGGAGGTGGGAAACCTGTCTTTTCGTATCTATAATCGTCTCCTGCAGGTTGACAGACCTCGGGTTGAGATGGGGTTCGATCCGAATGTGTTTTTGGACTCGATTGAGTTTCCACTTCTCTGGCTTGTGGCTGTGAAACAATCAATAGTCACTGATTTGTGCTATTCCCTCGTAGTATTTTCAGGTCTGTTATAATAATGTTAGTTTAATTATGTATCTCACTGCCTTTCCCTCTTTAGTGAGTTAGCGCCAGGAACCTAAGAACAATGGCTTCATTTGCACACAGCCAGTCTCCGACTGTCATGTATAATGCACCGAAACAAGAGATTTGTATACCACGTTTTCTCAAGCGGTATATATTTCATGTCCTTAGACGGGTGAACGTTATCTTGGTACGATATCTCGTCTGAGAATTAAGAATAGAGGCGAGTCGCACCATTTTTCACTTCCCCCACCCCATGACTTGCGAGAAAGAGGTCACTCATCCCAGGGTGGAACTTAACTTCCCCTTCGGGTCTCTTCCGAACGTCGGAAAGCCAAATGGAGTGCAACGGCGAGAGAAATTCTATCTTGTGTTCCCTCCTCTAGCGATTCTAAATTCCTCAGCCTCTTTCTTAAGACTTCCATATGAAAAGTTTGGGAAAAATTCGGTATATTCAGTATATATATATATATATATATATATATTTAGTGCCAAAATATCCAACAT
>JAUTZA010220751.1:0-14553 GCA_032273845.1 Panulirus longipes | reverse complement strand
GCCGTTTTGATAACTGCTTCTTTCCCTAAACGTCGAAGCTTTGGAACTCTCTACCTTCTCATGTCTTTCCCAATAACCATGACCTGGCTCATTTCAAGAGACATGCTTTTCACTTTCTCAAAAGTTTGTAAAAACTTTTCCCGTCTTTTTTATTTCCCCTTTCTCAATTCTCCCTATATTTCAATAAGGGCCCGGCCTTGATGTGGATTTTTGTCCTTGACTGGAGCTTTCAATATGTAAAAAGAAAGATATACGGGACAATGAACGCCGCTACCAAGGAACATATAACAAGAATATGATGGGAGATGATACTTGGGTCTGATTCGTAAAAATAATTTACAGTAAACTCGTAAATCTGGAAAAACTACTCACTTCTAAATCTTTTGTGATCACTTTTGCTTAACTTTAGTGTATATTCATGTTAATTTCTAATCATATGTTGTTGTTTTTCTGACTTTACGTGAATAAAAATGTGCGTTTTGTCTAACTGCAAATAGGTAAATTTCAAAATATCACTATCCTGGTCAAAAAAGCAAAGTCAGAAGGGACTAGTAGCCTTTTTCTCTACTTTTTACGCTAAGTAATTAGGAAATAACACTTACTGCCCAGTAACAAAAATTGTGTTATACATTGATAATGTTTCATCTTTTCCGAAAACCTCTAAAAATCTCTACCGTAGCCTCCAAAAGGCAATGATAGGCATTCCACTAGCTGTCCCTCTCAGCACATTCACATGGGAAAGTCTCTCATTTCCATGCATGTTAATTACTATGTAATCCAGGAATGTCCACTGATCATCTTTCCTAATGACATGCGCATGTTTGTATATTTCCTTCTTTTCAAACCAGGTATTCTCAATAACCATTCCTTTTCAGCACATAGCTCCACAAGCTATTCAATATTTCCATTCACATTACTTCATGCCCCTCAATTATCATCCTACAGTCACTAGTTGTACCAAATGATACCGTAATACTAAGATAAACTGGGAAATGTATGCTAATGATCTTGATCACATTTCCCTTGGTATCACCAATACAGTCCTAACTCCTGCCTTCCACTTACTTCCTTGCTGTTGTCAGACAATTGAAGCTTCATGAGGACTGACTCTGTATTGCTATTTGATAATATAACTGGGCCTCCTCCTCTGTGTGTGTGTGTCTTGACCAGTGTCGGTGGACGACCGAAAAAAGACAGTAAGTTTTCCATCGCTCTGTTCAGTCACTACTGCTGGTGGGTGATAACCTGGGCCGATAAGGTGCTGCGTGGCGTGTGCGCCGATCTCTGGTAGGTGGCGCAGGTGTGCTGACCTGCAGAATTTTCGCAGTATGAGCACGCGGAGAGTCAGATACACTCCATATAACGCTGGGAAAAATATCTACCTTTGAGTATATTTGGTGATCTAGGTTGGGTGGGCGGTACAGTTAAGTTACATAGATTTCTACCTTATTCAGTAAACTATCTTGAGTCGTTCACAGGCTGATACGTAAATTCTATAACTTATTTCTTATCGCATTTTTTCTCGTGAAAACATTACGTTAGCAAAATAATATCACATCATCCGCTTTAGCTCTAAAGGCTGAGACGGCGTAGAATTAGTCCACTTTGCAGTATAGATGATTAAGGATACAATGGGGCTTTATGGAGTAATAAATTTTGATCTTATATTAAGAATTTCTGTCGTTATTAGATGATGAAAGAGTGATTCATCTGTTGCGATTAGATTTACTGCATATTCTCAATTTTCTTGTATCATATAATTTTGCTTTCATTACTTGGTCAGGATTTCTTGCTGCTTATGTACTTACTCAACTTTTATAACCAAACCCTGATTACCACTTGACCATCATTAGGAATGTTTGGACTACAATCAGGGCTGAAGGAGTATGACATATGGTACCAAGATTACAGGAACCACTGACTGGTGACTAAGCAAATGACTCAACCTTTTATATATGTCTTGGCAAGGAATGAAGACGGTAATACTGGACACACCTCTGATAAGGAGGTGTCCTTTTTTTGAAACATGACAACGATTTGCCGGCACAAGGTTTGTCAAGTCGCTGACAAACCACACCAGAACAACCGTTCATATACCCCTTCGCAGCAGGGAAGTGGAGGGGGAGAGAAAGGGAGTGGATGACTGGTCAAGTGTAGGTCTGTGCTGCGGCAGAGGGGGATTGAGGACTTGACGCTGTGGCAGGATAAGGAGGTATGAGCGGCAGTGAGGACATGTTTGAAAGTTTATTTACACTGCAACAGATCTGTAACAGGAGATGCTTCGCTAGACATACCACCGTTTTGTTCAGTCGCATCTACAATGTGTGTAACTTCTGCGTCTAAATACTCTGTTCTTGCTCTAGTCACTAAAGAACTAAAGTTAGGATAGTCTTCTGAAACAGCAATTCTACAAAATGTAAATACGATGGAACAAAATAATGACATATATACCAGAATATTTCTTGTCATCAATCTCTGGTTGAGTGTAGACAAATTTTCAAACCTGTTAGCAGCTCCGCAAATACACCATTTTTTTCTCTCTAAAGAGGACAGTTAGAAGAGAAGAATAACAGGTGGGACAGGGAAAGGAATAGTCTGAAATGGAAGAGAGGGTTGAAGTATGTACTGGTAGGTTTTATGAATTTTGTAGATGTTTTCTGAATCGCATTTTTGGTGCTTTATTGATATACTTCCAGCAGGCTTGGGGTGTGTATCAAGTTATGATGTATATTTAGCTAGGCTAAATGTCGTTCACTGTGTGCATCGATAGATGATTGGAGCCTCTCATAGTGCTGTGGGGCTTTGAGGGAACCAAGGGTGTTCCATGTTTGAACTGTTGTCCAGGTACTAGGCCCCGGGTATGCCTATAGTGTGCCATCGTTATCTTCAAGTCTCTGCAATACTTTTTCTGCTACATCATTGAGGTATGAATCGACAGGCTTATTCTTCAGTCGTTCATACTGCTCTGTAGAGCTTTCAGTGTAGAAGTAATTCTCATATCCACTGCAACTTCAGCTTACGAAGGTTATGTGGACACAAAGTTTCGCTGGTAGAATAGAGTAGCATCAGTAGGATTATGGCTCTCACCAGATGTAATTTCTGGCTCTTGAGAAGAGCCTACATTCCCTATAGACTGGGCAGGACGGCTTTTCGTTGTGCAGCTTTCTTCGTGTTATAGTGATTATCCAACTTTTCTAGTGCGCTGTTTTATTTGCCGGTATGATTATATCGTTGGCTTTTAATCACCCCATGGCCACCCTAGTAAATTTGTTTGTTTGTTTTCATCCTTCAAATCCTGTCACTGCCCTAGCTCCTTCCCCACCACACACATCACCTGTCCGTATGTTAGAACGATCATCCATTCTCTCTCGTTTCTCCCTCTCTCCCTCCCCCACTGCGTCTGGGTATATAAGATGATGCCATGGTGTGTCCGTCATGGGCCATACACATAGTGAGAGCATATGTGATCTTACAGTTATCCTTAACACCTAAATGTGTTAAAGATATTTCGATTGATGGATGTAAGTTGACGTTTGACAGCTTTAATGACCTATGACAGTTTATAGGCCTAAGGGCCAAGAAAGCAAGCAACCAACCGTGGTCTGTCAGTGACTTGGAAAAACTCATGAGATCGAAATTTTATCATATTTCATAAAGGATTCCTCCCTAACAAAGGTGCTCCTAACATCATTGATAGTTGGACACAGATGGAGGTGTGGAATGTCGTATTGGTAGCGGTGCATAGATGACAAGCCTATATATAACCACATCCCGGCCTCATATTCCATATCATGTGACATGCTGAACAATATGTGGGTTCCTTGGTAGCACTGGCGGGCTGGAAAGGTAAACAGCAACTGCCCGAACCCCACACATTCGGGGGTCTCCAAATTTTGTATTTTTCCTAACTGGTGAGGAGTTACTATACGTTTTATCTACCCCCTAACGAAGAATTTGGATGACATTATTTCTTACAATATGTTTTCCGTCCATAAAAAGTATCTTTTTTATTCTGAAATATAAAACAAAATATCTTACTGAAGTTATGAATTTGATATTGGTTTACAATAGCGTTTTCTCTGATGGATGACAAGAGGAACATATCCCCTTGGCAAAATGTGTTTACAAAGTAATGCCTATTACTCGTCAAACAGGACAGGAGGAGCTGAGGTGAGCAATTCTTTTCATTAAATATCTTTACTTAATCACTGATGATTATCACACAAACTCACCAGCACCAGGACGAAATTGTAGAGAATACAATGCATATTTAGGGCTAGGATGTAAAGGCTCTTCCAAGGATCATTAGCATACCATTCTAACCTCCTCCATTGGCTGCATTTCTTATATTCATAGTAGTTTAAATTCTAATGATCGCATTGGTTACCTTCAGGCATATGATAATTTCTTCAGTACCAGCTACTTCAAAACCTTGCAATTCAGACTACAACATTTTTACGAGGCATCTGGTAATGATTACTATATCAAACAGAAAATAGCCTAAACATCAGTAGCATATATTATGGTGTTTCCATTTGTAGCAAAACAAATCTTGCGTTGGACAATACGTAATTGCCAGTGTTCACTAACTCAGCGTCCTCTTTTAACAAATCATGATAGCAACACATTATTATCAAGCTGAAAACTTGAACATGTAAAGCAGCAAGCTGACTGAGACAAACTGATGGACTGGACTCATAAGTGGAAAATGAATTTCAAGATCAATATGTGCAAACCAATACATATGAACAGTGTAAGCGAGAAGCTTTACAGCTGGGGCGTTCAATTTCAAGAATAAAACGCTGTTCCTCACTTCTTTCAAATCCCATTTGATACCCCGCCTTGAATATTATTTTCAGTCTGGACACCATACTTGCGAAAAGACATTAACTATAATGAGAAAATAGAGTGGCGCCTGAGGAACAGTCCCATTGAGAGTCCTCTAAGAACTGAATTTATCAGCTTAGAAAGAAGAAGGGTATGAAGTGACTTGATACAAGAATTCAAAACACGTCAAATGCTTTGACATTCTTCATCTAAGAAGCTGGTTGAAACTAGATCAGTCTGATGTCACTCATGGCAATGGACGCAAACTCGTACGCAAACGTTTTACTTCGAAAGAGGTAAAGTATTGCACTTATTTCTTCAACAGAATTGTTAACATATGGAATGATTGCCAATCAGAGTAGCTGACAGTAAAACCATAAAGAAGTCTGAAAACGGGAATAAATATTTAACTTCAAGTACAAGGCTGGCTCTGTGTGCACTTACAAACTATCCAGGTATTTCTCTTACTTCTCATCTCTTGTACTATTAAAGTAGCCTCTATGCTGATTACTTTCCTTTGTATTCCTATGTATGCTCCTTTTATCCGCATGCCACTGTGGTAGATCTGGTGTCCCTGTACGGATGGGATGGGTCTAGTACCCGCATATCAATACAATAGCTAAGGTACCCCCACATGAAAATTATAAATCATATATCCGTTGGTGTATGCAATAATTTTGGCAAGCCAATGTGGATGTAATGCTTCTAGATCGTGCCCACGTGTGAATATAATCTCAGTTCTCACGTGTTGATGTTAAAACCTTTGTACCTGAATGTGATGACGATTGTTCTGGAGTTAACGATAATATGGATTGGCCACATCCGCACCTGGTTGATGTGGATAAGGTAAGCAAAAGTGAATATGATAGTGGCTGTGGGTAACGTAAAAAAAGTGGATATAGTAGCATGGGTATCTTTTTGTTGATGTGGTACTAGTTTAACTTCACTTGCGGATGAGGAAGTTCTTGTACCTACGTAAGTGAGATATGATTTGTGCACTTACGCTTGGATATTATGGGTCTCTGAGTCCACATGTAGATTCGTTAGTTCTGATACCAAGTATAAATGATATCGTTTCGGTACCACTATATTATTCTGACAGCTTTAATAAGCGTGAATGAGTATATTTGAATCGTCGAGTGTGGATGAGAGTTTAAACACTGGCAGAGAAGTGTAATCGTCATATCATCTCCATATTGTGACAACTGCTGCAGTTATGATAATCACAGAACCCACATTCGGACTTAAAAGCTGGCATAATTCCTGTGGATTATATTTGTGTCTTACCCAAAAGTATATGTGAGGCTGTTCCATTTCCTGTGTGTTGATACTATAGTTCATGTAACATTTCGCGGAAGCAATAACTCTGCTACCCGCGTCTGGATGTTACACTTGCTACTCAAGAGTGGAAATCGTAGTTCTGGTGGTTGTATGCGGATGTTTTGATTATGGTATATGCGTGTGGGTTCAAGAAAATACGTAAGTGACGAAATCTGGTACCAGCGTTCGGATATCAATTTTATTTATTTTGCTGTATTTTTCTGTGAATTTGATTATTGATACGCTAGTATTTATGAAGTAGAACAAGTACCACCAATATGTAAATACGTGCTTGCTCCGTTGCCTTTGTGAGTATGTCATAGCACTGACATCTGTCTGCGAAAATTTTACTTCTGGTACCTTCAGGTAACATAAGCACAGTTGGTTCATAAGTACAGTAGCTTGCAAAAAAAACAAATCCTGCAACACACATGAATCCTGCTTGTTTCGACAGACAAAGACAGACGAGTCGGTACAGCTTCGAACAGGAACTTCGAGTAGAGTTTTTTTTCCATTACTGTGTCACCAGAGGCAGACGCGTGACTCCAAATGAACGTTTCGACTAAGTGAACGCTGGAAATTCATGTTCATCGGTTGTTTGTCATGTCTAAGGTTCAGTGGAAGGCTTCAGACCATGAAACTTCATTATCAATAAAAATCATCAGGAAATCCAGCAGATAGGGAAGATATTTACTGACAGACCCTAAAAGATGAAATCAGATCTATAAGCACTTATCTTTAAGTTCAAGTATTACAATATTTCTTAAGCGGTGCATTATTATTCCAACATGTCTCAGTTGGATGAAACTACACTTTATTTTACTGACATTTCAGATTTCTGACTAGCATTTAACAGATTCTGTACATATCGTTTAAAGTGTGGAGCAAACTACTGGCCATTGGCAAAATGACAAAATATTCTGCGTTTGCCTACCAGGGTAACTAAAGCCTCGTTCTGCCAGAGCTGGGAAAAGATTCGCTCATATTTGTCGGATTTCTTTAACCCATTACTTACGACAGTATGATCCATAAGCACGATGTTACTGTGCTACCCTTGAAAGCAACAGCACGATTCTTGGTGTGACGGTGTGACCTTAGACCAGAGCTCTTAAGGGACAGGTGTAAGGCCAAGCCACTATATCCAAGGATCGTACCGTTGTGCTCAGTCATGTTAACAACAGTTATGATCGACAAATATCAGATTTTGACTGATGACCCTTGAATGCGCAGTAAATGCACAATCTTATAACAAGTTTTCCATCCGGCCTAGGATATCGGGTTCTCTGGTTTGGAACATACACAAAACTAAGAGGTCAGCCAAATGAATACAGCGTGTCACCCTTGCTGCTACTGCTACAGGGTCTTGCTAAAGTAGTTATTCATCATATCTGGAATTATTCAGATATGATGAAACATGGAATGAAAAAAACATAGTGATGTTTTTGATTAAACAACATTATCTTTCACTCTTCCTGGAAAACCTGGTATACGATCATCTTTGACATTAATGGTGAGGAAATATATCACACGAATGTAGTTGGAAACGAACAGAGAGAGAAACTCAGCTGTTACTTTCATATCGCTACTTAATCAATAGAATATGGGCAACAAGCCATGAACTCAGAGATGAGTAACGAAACTGAAGGATTGAATTCGTGATGCAGGTTAACATTAGCTTCCATGGTTTAGCGGTTAGCATAGATGACCATGAGTCGTGCACTGGCACGCCCGAGCTTGACTCCTGGAAGCAGCAGTCGGTCATGTCAGCTACCATAAAAGTTTCCCGTTTGTGAGGGACATTGATACAATGGTTATGTGAGGGAGATTGATACAGTGATAATGAATGTAAACCACTTCCTGTTAGTCATTTTCATAAATATTTGCTACGGTTAATTGGTTTTCTCTGATTTAAGATTATATATGATAAGAAAAAATATTTGAAACTGTAATTTCACACAAGATTCAATTTCAGATATGATGAATTCCATCCGAAATGATAATCCCATTATAACACGACACGTGGGAAATAATTCACGATATAAGATAAAACAATATTTTCAAAATTTTCCAAAAGTCATCGTGTTTCATGGGATCGATTTATTCACTGAGAATTTTTCATGATTTGCTTCAATACGTCGTAGGCATGCCAAACAACTTTCTCCCTTGTTACCACGTTACTTTGAGGAAAAGACGTCTACCATTCAGGTATTATGGCACTGTTACAGGTCTCAACAGTGTGGTACACAAAGATGGTAAAATTAAAAAAACACAGTCTGGAAATAAAAACAAATTTTTGAAATATCTTTGCAGAAAGAAAATACTGGGAGAATGAGGGAAGAGGGAGACATAGGCAGGAATCCTAGATCTCTCAGACCTTAGTCTCTTTCCTAACGCCTGAGTCAAAAGCACCAGAGATCCAAGATGTCTCCCTCAGGCACTAGTCTCTTTACCAACATCTGAATGAAGAACACCAGTAGGCCCAGATGTCTCTCTCATGCCTTGGTCTCTCTACCTACATCTGAGTCTGGAACACCAAGGGTTTCATATGTCCCTCTCAGGCCCTGGTCTATCTACCTACATTCGAGACAATGTACCAGGGGTACTGAGAGATGTCTCTCTCAGACCCTAGTCTCTCTACCAACATCTGAATCAAGAGCACCAGGGGTCCCAGAAGTCTTTCTCAAACCCTGGTCTCTCCACCAACATCTGAATGAAGAGACCAGTGGGCCCATATGTCAAGAGTACTAGAGGTCCCAGATATCTCTCGTAGGCCCTGGTTTCTAAATTTACATCTGACTCATTACCGACAAGTTTAAAAGTAAACTACGTCTCGGCCTTATAGACAGACCTCCTAAGCAAAAAGAAGACGAAGATAAGATGCCATACAATGAAATCAAAACTTTCGTAAACACTAATGAGGATATAATAGTAGGAGACTTCAACAGTCCACACATAAACTGGAAGATGGTAACAGGTGACCGAGAGAAAACGAGACTAACGGAACTGATTGAAGGCGCTTTTCCAGAGCAGTTAATCAAAAAACCAACTAGAGTTGAAAACATTTTTGATTTTGTCCTGACCAGCGACATAAACTTAATCAACTCTTGCGAAATAGGCGAGAGTTTGATAAACAACCATCACAGTTTGATTAGATTAGAGATAAATTTAGACTATGAAATAAATGACAACAAACTCTTAATCCCAAATTACAGGTGAGCATATTTTGAAAACATTAGATACGAAATTCGCTGTACCAGTTGGACGTAACTTCTTGAGGTTCACACAGTAGAGAAAATGTAGAATAATTCTAAAAACACAATACTCGAGAGTGAAAATGAACATATTCAACGAATTACGAAGAGATATTCCAACATTTCAAGACCATCAAGGATGAATAGAAGAACAGAATGAATAATTTGCCAAAATAAGTAAACATATAAGAAATTCAAATCAATGGGAACCGACGAAATCGCCAGGAATCAATCAAATTCCAAAGAGGGTTGAAGAAGGTCGTAAGAGAGAGTAAACGCGAGGAAGAAAAAAGACTTTCCTTGAAAGTTAAGAATTATCCTAAGTAATTCTTCAAATACATAAGACAGAGGAAGACAGTAAATGAAGGAATTGGACCATTACGAAACGAACATGACACACTAACTACTGACGACAGGAAAATGGCTACCATGCTAAATTATTCTTTTAACTCCGTATTCACAATTGAAGAAATGTCTCGAATACCGCAACCAATGAAAATGTTTCAAGGATCTGATGAAGAAGAGTTGAAGTTTAGAGAAATAAAGAGCTCTGGAATACTTAAGTACCTGGACAAATTAAATCCTAACAAATCCAACGACCCAGACAACTTTGCTCCAAGATTGTTAAAAAAAGTCAGGAGACAGCTAATAATCCCTGTATCAAAGATATTCAACAAATCTCTATCAGATGGTCAGGTACCAACTGATTGGAAACTAGCAAATGTTACTCCTATATATGAAAAAGGAGACAAAAGGTGTACCTTGAACTACTGCCCGATTAGCCTTACGTCAGCGATTGGTAAAAATATGGAAAAAATAATACGAGATAAAATTGTCACGTTTCAGGAAGATCACAAAATCATATCGGACAACGAACACGGTTTTCGCTATAGAAAATCCTGCCTGACAATTTGCTGGAATTTTTTCATGTTATCAGAATTGGGGCGAAAATGTACCGTTTAATGTAGTATATTTAGATTTCCAAAAGGCTTTCAATGAAATACCTCGAAAATGACTTTTACATAAACTCAAAGCACACGGAATCGGTGAAGAACTCTGTACATGGATCAGAGACTGACTTACCGGAAGAAAGCAGCGTGTAGTTTCAAACGGCGAAGCCTCAGTTTGGCTAGACATAACGAGTACTGTGCCACAGGGGTCTGTCTTTTACGCCCAATTTTTTTCATAATACACATGCATTAATGACCTAGAACTCGGTCTCATATCTAAGATCTCTAAATTTGGTGACGATACTAAACTAGGAGGTAGACCTGTAAACAGGCGGGACTGCGAAATGATTCAAAGATATTTTAACTTGCTAGCATAGTGGTCAGACAGATGGCAAATGAAGTTTAATGTAGACCAGTGTAAAGCTATACACTTTGGAGACAAGATTATACGTAACAACTACAAAGTATTCGGAACAATCTGAAGTACATTAAAGAATGTGAAATAGCAAGTAAAAAAAGGCAACCAAATGTTAGATTTCATAGTCAGGAACGTAGATTACAAGACACTAGAAACAATTCTCACACTTTACAATTCTTTAGTAAGATCACACCTTGAATAGGCAGTCCAGTTTTGGTCCCCAAACAATAAAGAAGACGAGGAAAAATCAGAACAGGTACAAAGACGTGCGACAAAATTGACCCCATCCCTTAGAAATCTTCCATACGAAGAGAGGCTAAAACGTTAGGATCTCTTCTCCCTTGAAAAACGTAGACTTCGGAGCTACTTAATCCAAGTTTTCAAAATTCTGAACAAGTTCGATAACGTAAATCATGAATATTTTTCGAGATACAAGAAAATACGGTTACCAGGACAAATGGAGTAAAGCTCAAAGCTAAAAGATGTAATACGGACGTGGGACAAAGCTTCTTTTCCTACAGGTGTATTGAGCACTGGAATAAGTTACCGTCAGACGTAATGAATGTTTAGACCATAAATGCCTTCAAAAGCCGTTTTGAAAAATGTATTATAAGTTCAGTTATACTCTGAGAAAAACACAAGAAATAAACTGTAAACGACAGCTGTAACGGGGACAGTAAAACGCTAATGTGCAGCAGCGGGGAGTCGGTGACAGTTTAAAAAAACTGACGAGCGGAATTACTTTTTCTTGTCAAGTTAAACTTTTCTTCTTCCAAGTGAACCCAGCCGTGGGTCAGTCAGGCCTCCTGTTCTCTGTCTTTCTCATGTAAACTCAATTAAGCTTATGACGCGGTCTGTCATACGTCTCTGAATTATTTGCGCTCCTACCCTACAAGTATCGCCCAAATTCCTCTCTTTTCTCTTTCACTAGCAACTTTACTTCTTCATCCTACCACTTACTACCCTTCCCGCCTTACGGACGCCACGCTCATCTGTCTCACATGCCAGTTGTGCTTCCCTGAATAACTCCCATTCTTCTCTCACACTCACTCAATCTCTCCTGGTATTTCTTCACGCAAGTTTCTTTTCCAAGCTCACTCTCACCACTCTCTTCTCACCTATAAATTCAGTGTAACAAATACTTACTTTTATTTTGTTCCTGGGTGATAAGTGTTATTTTCTAATTGATTATGTCTAAAAAGTATGGAAAATGGCTATCGTTCCATTGAAACTTTGCTTTTGTGATCATGACAGTGATATTTTCAAATTTACCTATTTTTCAGAGCATTCCAGATAGATTCAATGCTGAGTAGCTGATATAGAAATTCTAGAAGTTTCCACCAATATAAACAGTACATAGTACGAATATAAGGGCCCTAAGCCAACCAGTTCAGTTTAGATCTAGCTGCCTAAGTGGATACATATACATAAATTTTTCTGAGATGGCATCTAGAGGCTGCAAGCATCCGGTAGACGCATTTTGCTATGTCTGTGGCCAATACATCAAAAGACAGAGCGATAAATTTCTCCGTGGCAGCATCTGCAAAGATGAGCGAGGCCTGCAAGGCATATTTCGGCATGCCTGTCGGGGATCAGGCAAACATGGGCACCTCATTGCACCTACGAGCACTGCAAACAAACAAACAAAAAAAAAAAACTCTTGAAGGTAAGATAGACTATTGTTTCTCGTTTGGATGAAGAAACTGTATATTAGAATACTTCTAAACTTTCTTGAATGTAAAATTCTTAGAATTCTATTTTTTTAAATTTTCACTGTTATTGAAGATAGAAATATCATATACGGAATATGTTGAGAGAATCTCTTGCATATTAGGCACTGGTGAAATAAATTTATAAACAAACAGATAATTCTTTTTCCATAATCACAATTCTATATTGTTCTTTTGCTGGATGGTGGTACAGAGGGGAAAAGGAGCCATGAAGTTCGCTATCCCAAGAATTTGGCTGGAACCGACTGACCACTCAAACAATTGCTACTTTTGCATGGTGGACCCTTCCAAACGTCTGACTGGCAAGAACGCACCTGCTATCACATATCCCGACCTGCGATCATCCATTGCCCTGGTGCCACACGACCCTAAGCTCCCCATACCCACTCCTCTGGAGAGAGAGCAGCTATTGTCAGAAGAGAGTAGCAAGTCAGTGAGGGAGGAAAACATTGTAGATTTAGATTACAATTTCAGAGTTGCAGCTTAGGAAAGAAACCATACTACCAAAATAAAAAAGACCTCAACGACTTGATCAGAGATCTTGGTCTCACAAAGTCCAATGACGAGCTTATGACGTCTAGGCTCAGACAGTGGAACTTGTTCCATGAAAGTGTGAAAATCGCATATCAGGGGAAGCATCACCTAGGCTTTTCCAGCTTCTTCAAACGTCGAGATGGGCTCTGCTTCTGCCACAATGTAACCAGTCTGTTCGAGACATTCGGAATCGCCTGTAACCCGAACCAGTGGCGCCTCTTTATTGATAGCTCATCCAGGATCCTCAAAGACGTGCTGCTCCATAACAGGAACAAGTACCCGTCTCTTCTCCTTGGTCTCTCGGTGCACCTCAAAGAAGATTACAACAGACGCCTTGAAGTATGATGAGTACAGCTGAGAGGTCATCGGAGACTTCAGAATGGTGGCATTCCTGATGGGTCTCCAAGGAGGTTTCACCAAGTTTCCCTGTTATCTTTGCCTTTGGGACAGCAGGGACACCGCGGCATACTACCACAGCGGGACTGGCACAGTGGATCGAATTCTTTTGGGAATGAACAAGTGGGAGCCACTGGTAGACCCCCGGAAGGTGTTGATTCCACCACTGCACATAGAATTAGGCCCTATGAAACGATTTGTCACAGCTCTAGATAAGGAGCCTGCAGCCTTCAAGTATCTTCAAGACTTCTTCCCTAAGCTGTCGGAGGCAAAGATCAAAGCCGGTGTCTTCGTCGGACTACACATAAAGAAAATCCTGGAGTGCAACGGATTCCCCAAGAAGCTCACTAGGAAAGAAACAGCAGATTGGTACACCTCTGTCGCAGTGGCTAGGGGCTTCCTGGGCAACTATAAGACCGAAAACTATGTGGAGCTGGTTGATATTATGGTGCAGAAGTATGGCAAAATGGCCTGCTTGATGTCCCTCAGAGTCCATAGCCTTGACACCCATCTTGAAATATTCAAGGAGAACATAGAAGCTTATGATCCTGATGGCATCTATCCTCGATTACTGAAAGAGCGTGCCTCTGAGCTTGCACCTGTGCTTGCTCGTCTATTCAGTTTCTGTATGAAAACCAAAAGTTTTTCTTCTCCTTGGACACGTACTTTGATACATCCCATCCGTAAGAATGGTGACCGCTAACTATCGTCCTGTTGATTTAACATCTACCATTTCCAAAGTGTTTGAATCCCTCCTCAACTCCAATATCCTTAAACACGTCGAAAATCACAGTCTTCTCTCTGATCACCAGCGTGGCTTCCGAAAGGCGAGAGCCACTGGTGATATTCTGTCCTATCTTAATAATGTCTGGTCACCATCCTGAAAGATTTTGGGAAGTCATATTTAGTTGCCCTTGACATATCTAAGGCTTTTGATAGGGTGTGACATCGGGGGTTTCATCTCTAAACTCCCCTCTTTTGGCTTCCCTCCCTCACTTTGTTCCTTGATATCTAGCTTCCTCTCCGGCCGATATGTCTCTGTTGTTGTTAATGGATCAGCCTCCCCCCTTTTCTCCATCAACAGCAGTGTCCCTCAAGGGTCTGTACTGTCGCCAACACTTTTTCTC
>JAUTZA010220750.1:0-21691 GCA_032273845.1 Panulirus longipes | reverse complement strand
CCGGCCGCGTAGGCCGACTTGTGACGTCACGCGGCCCTGAACCCTCAGTTGATTCCTTAGCCCTGTACCAGCACGTTTTCTTTGTTACGGGCCAGTGACGTAGCATACAGGCTCCACCCACATGCGTATGGGTCGATTTGGTATATATCAGCTTAGCTATTTCCAGCACCAAGGCGCCACATCTCCACGAGTCATGGGATTCCCTAGGGCCCATTACCTCCCAGATCACAGCGTCTCACTCGATTTTCCCATCAGCGAGGAATCACTGCCAGGGCTGTCGCTGGATGCATCTCTCGGCCTCTGTTCTACCCTCATACTCTCCCATCTCGTGAGACTTACTAACCATATCTCTAATGTCTCCGGTTCATTCCACCGATGGGGCAGCAAGCTCACCAAACACTGTTAATCCACTTATTTCCCACAGCATCTGTCGTGCTGAAGGGTGCAGTGAGGTCACACAGCTATGTATATCCCGACCTTTAATTACCAATCACTCATTTCGGTCAATCGTGTTTGGCTGGGATTCAGTGGGGGGTCATGTGTACCATCCATTCTAAGTTTAGGCGAGATGAAAGGGAATCGCTGTTCGTGTGCCATACGCGTTCACAAGCACGTATGTCCTTCACTTCGGGTTCATAAATTACAATATTATATATATATATATATATATAGTCATTTCCTTCTTTTATTCATGTCGCTTCCAGATACGCTCATCTCATTATCAGAATCAGCAATTATAAATAGCTGACTGAACACATAAAACAAATCTTATCAGTATTCAGTCAGCTAATGTATTATGTCTGCAATCGTAGATTCTGATGATGAGATGAGCGTATCTCAAGACGTCAGGAGTAAGAGGAATTGTTGCGGCGCTGGTCTATCTCTTCCTACTGAAGACACAGTTCTCTACGACAAGATCTGTCATTGATATGATACACACACACACACACACACACACACACACACACACACACACACACATATATATATATATATATACATACATTATCCCTGGGGATAGGGGAGAAAGAATACTTCCCACGTATTCCCTGCGTGTCGTAAAAGGCGACCAAAAGGGGAGGGAGCGGGGGGCTGGAAATCCTCCCCTCCAGTTTCTGCTTTTCCAAAAAAGGAACAGAGAAGGTGCCAAGTGAGGATTTTCCCTCTAAAAAAAAAATGTGTATGAGTGGATGGGTCTTTCTTCGTCCGTTTCCTGGCACTACCTTGCTAAATGTGGGAAATGGTGATCGAGTATAATGAAATGAAAATGAATAATATAGATATGAATCATGAGGACAGGGGAGAGAGAATACTAACCATACATCTTCTCTGTGTCATAGTAGGTGACTAAGAGCACCTTCCTATGATGAGATTTTGACATGATTGCTGAACTAACACTTGGTGCTCACTGCATTACTTTCTTGTTACACAACTCTTTTTCTCTCGACCACCACCTTATTACACATCTCATATCTTGCTGGATTTATAATGCTGTTTTTCTCAGTGGGTATTCCCCAGGCATAATTGTTTAATTGAAGCTCATGTGGTATTGTCTTCAACCAAGAGTCTAGCTTTCCTGTGAATGTTTCTCTAGTTACTCCATGTACATTTTTTAGTTCTTCCAGTATGGCATTGAGTAACTATTCCAGCTTCCTCACTGGGCATTCTCATATTTTCATCTGGGGCCTTTTAAGAGGGATGGGAGTGAGGGGCTAGAAATCCTCCCATCTTTTATTATTATTTTTCAAAAGAAGGAACAGAGGAAGGAGCCAAGTGAGGAGTTTTCATCTAAGGCTCAGTCATCTGTTCCTGTTGCTACCTTGATGAAGCAGAAAATAGCAAACAACTCTGAAAGAAAAGAAAAAGTGTATGGGTGTATATTTTTTACTGGTACGCTGCTCTCATGCAAAGCTATATAACTATTGAAAGATATGTGATTTTACTGGATATTTAGTTAATAAATAGAAAAATGCAATAATATTTTCATCAAAATGTTTTCATTTTTTCAGGAAAACAACTTGGTACTTCAGAGCAATGTTCAAGCCAGCTTAAGCACTACTCCTGTGTCCTCTATACTGTCCAATCCTGGATCATTTGCTCAACTGCACTCCTACTCATATAGTCACTCATTTTCTCCAAACCACTCCCATGTAGCTTCTCCTGCTGCTCAAGTAACCTCCCACTCACCAACTCCTGCTAGCTCCCGAACAAGATCTGGTATTTTTCCCAGTATTTTGACTACTCCAAAGACACAGCAGTCCCAGACACCAAGAAACCATATGGCAACTCTCAGGTAAGTCATCATCTGCTTTACATAATATTCAGTACTGAAGTAAACATGGTTTGTAGTCTTGTCATATCTCAGCAAGTGGCCCCTGAGGAAATAAAGTTCAGCTCCCAACACACAATCAGAACTTAAAAGCTGTCTTCCATGAGCCAGCCAGTTATGGCTCGAAAGCAAATGAAACACTTGCAAGATTGTTATTCACTTGATTTGGGGTCATCTGTTACCTGAATCCCAGCTAATGCCAGAAAAGTTTTGGCCACAGCTGTGCTTGGTTAATGTGCAGCAGGGAGTAAATGAAATGAAATAGAACATTGCCAGTTTGAAACAGTTCTTTGTTGATTGAGGATTGGTTATATTTTGTTGACCCATGGGCATTTAATGGAGAACATACCTGCCCCAGTATGTGACATACATTTGCAATATTACTGTTGAACATGTACTAACAATGCCAAAGATATAGGCCTCTCAGAGTCAAGTATGAATTGTATAAAAACAAGGGAAGGAATGAAAATATTTAAAAATTTTTAGATAACAATATTAATGTATATAGCCTGATAATTTTTTAAAGGAAGCCTAGATGTATAATTCTATGTCAGTACATTTTTAGATATCTTATACAGGACAAAAGGTTTCATTCCTGCATAAATAGTTTTTATTCATACGGAAAGGTACAGAGTAACTGTTAGATTCTTCCACATTACATATTCCACAAAATCAGTGAAGAAAATGAATGCTGAGGAACCTTGCAGTTTTTCTGTTAGGTGGCTAAAAGATTTCAGATTGTATCATGGAATCGATAGGATGAGAATCATAGGTGAAAGAATTCTGCAGATGAACTAAGTGCTGAGGAGGACATCACAATATTTAGTAAATTAGAGAATGAGTATAATTTGCCTGCTAAAGAGATGCTTAATGCCAGTGAAACAGGTCTAGTCTGGTGTATGCGTCCTGACACAACTCTTGCACACCCACAGTACATTATAATGTTCTGTGTGATTAGTTCATTTTGAATTTTTCTTTATATAATATTTCTTTAATTCAGTTTTATGAAAAATGTACGTGTATCAGATTTTTTCCAGTTAGGTGACTTTCCACTGGTCCTGCTGTTGTCAGATAATCAGGGTTTCACTGTATTTACATACATTCCACTGCAACTTTTCATTTTTGCCCACATCAGTCTAGAATTCACTTCCTTAACACTCCCACAACTTCTGCATCATTAGTAGGTGCTACTCCTTCCTTAGCTCTTACCAATCACTAACTTTCCTCCAGAGACATTTTCAAATCATTCTTCCCCTTTACCCTTAAGCTTTGTTTCACTCATAGCCAGAACATCCAGGTTTCTTTCTTCAAACATATTACCCATCTCTCCTCTCTTCTCATCTTGGTTACATCCACACACATGTAGACATCCCATCCTGAGCCTTCGAGGAGGCTGACCACTAACCACTTGGCTTGTTCTTCCATTTCCTGGGGTAGGGGAGAAAGAATTCTGCCTCCACATTCCCTGTATGTCATAGAAGGTGCCTAAAGGGGAAAGGAGTGTGGGGTTGGAAACCCTCCTGTTCTTGTATTGATTTCTCAAAGATGATTTTTTTTTTACTAAAAGATTAATTAGTTATTTAAGTCCACAATGATTCATAGGGCTGAATCATAAAGAATTCTTTCATGGATGGAAAGCAAAAATAAGAATCAGGGAAGTTTTTATAGACAAGGACTATCATTAGATTTTACAAGTCATGGGAAACCAAGTGGATGTTGTTAAATTGATTTTAATTAAGTTGTAACTGTTAAAAAACAGACTTTGCATTGTGATAATGAGAAGAAGTTACTAGATTGATGCAGAGTGACACCTAAAATGCATGTTGGATGCTCGTTTGGATACTTTGTGTGGCAGATGATGAAGAGGGAACAGTCAGATCTCTTTTCTGTGCATGGACTCCCGTGGTGTAGCAGTTAGCGTCGCTGACCGTGACGCATGCACAGGCCGCCCAGGGTCGAGCGCATAGGTTCGAATCCTGGTTGCGGCAGTCGGTCCACAGTCAACCCAGCTGTTCATCCACCTCTAGGGCTTGGTCGATAAAATGGGTACCTGGCTCAGGCTAGAGTATATATATATATAGCGTAAATGAGATGGCCTTGATTAGGGCCTCAGCTGCCTGTGCCGTCTCAGCTAACATAAAAAAAAAAAGTAATCCAGGCAACCTAGTCTGATAGACCATGAGTTGTCTTTTTAAGACTCCATATCATGCAGAGAAAATTGACCCCATTTGATGGATTTTTCTAGGGGCATTTTTTGGAAAGATCTACTTTCATGCAGTGATAAATAACATAACATGAACTACCGTTCTCAATATTGCATATAAAAGTTTTCTGAAATGCTAGTAATTGTTGAGATTAGTAGATTAATGTTTTCCTCTATTTTTCAGTCGAACCCAGTCACCATAAGTGTTTGGTGGACAGCATCTGCGGCTTGCTATGACTCCCTCTCCAAGTCGGTCTTCTGGACCACGCACACCTCGGACACCACAAATTGCCTCTCTCAACGAAACCCTTGCTGAACCAGAACCATTGGTTCCAGATATTTGCCTAGATCACCTGTGGACTGATCATTCACTTGCCCGGGCTACTAAGGCATTCCTAACAGAAGATAGTGTTGGTCAGAGGTATCTTTGTTTAATGCTGTCCCAGGCAGGAATGCTTCGTTGCATCAAGTATGATTATACCAATGATCGCTCTAGTCTTATTTTGGGCTCTATATCCTCTATACCAGCCAAAGATGCTTTGCCAGTTAAAGCACTTAAGATGATGATTGTAGTTGATGGCAGTAACAGTTTATCCCTTTATACAGGGGCAGTCCATGTCTGTCATATTAACCTTTGTGGATTACTTTCCTTTAACTTGTCACTTTTCAAAGATTTTTCATCTTTGAACATATCATCTAGGCTTCAGAGTCCAGCAACAACACCACTCCGTCGATCAAGTCTCCTTACTTCAAGCAGGCCAGCTTCATCTTTGGAAGCAAAGTTTGAAGTAGGTCTCTCTCCAGTAATTACTGAGCGGTCGCACATAGATGGATCCTTCGCTGATGATCCAAATCTGCCTCTTTCATCTGCAATTGTATCTTTAAGAGATCCATCTGATGTGCGAGTCACATTAGAACATGCAAATGGAAATTTGTACAGAATAACACTCCCAGAAATTACATCTTCTCCACTTGTGAAGCATTCCTTAGCTGCTCTTAAGTACATTCTTCCCCGAGATGCTGCTCTCCAGTTGGTTAACAAGTGGTATGCAACCAGGAATGCCCCAGGGTCTGGTGACTTTTCTCCCCAAGGGGAATGGACTTTGTTTTCAATGATGCTATTATCTATGATAGGTTATGATACTGACAAATTAGCTCTAACTTGTCCTGTTGAAGGCTCTGACTCATGTAGTCCTCTTGTAGCAACAAAGAAGTTTCGTGCTGCAGAAAGTGGTTCAGATAATGATTGGGAATACATGTTATCATCATCATTTCACATGGCAGCTGGAAATAGTCTTAGTGAAATGCCTGGATTACAGAAAGTTGGTGTACAACAAAAACCAAAGGAAGTTAGCAAGGGCACAGTTAATACAAGTGCACCTTTATTTTCCCATCTTCCAACAATTCTTTTTGCTCTTCACTTAGTATATGAAGACTTTAAGTTAAACACATTACATTGGGAGTTTTGCAGCCTCTTAGTAACTTGTCTAGATCAGCTAGCCTCAGATTTAAGGGGTATTCGATATCTCCACCATTATTGGAGGGATTTTCCCACTGTGTGTCCATTACATGGTCCCCCTCCTCAGGTGCCATTAGAGGAATCACAAAAGTTGACATATCCAGGATACTTTACTGAGAAGCCTCCTCATGTATTAGCTCACTTATACACAATAATGGGAGGGATTGAGCCTGAGCCTTTCCCATATATCCCTCAGGTTTGCATCACTACCAAAAACCTAATTTTACTGTACTCTGTAGCAGCAGCGGATTGTGGTCTACAGGATATTCCTGTGGAACGATTTTTGAAACGCATTAGTCCTAGCAATCAAAAACCATTTGCCACCTCAAATATATCACTGAATTCACAGTATTATTCAGAGAACAATCCTAGAATTCATGAGAAAATTGTTCTTTTAACAGATCAACTTGGACTGACTGTCAGAGACATTCAGCTTCTCTCCCCTGGGGTTTCTTTGATTTTGATGAATGCACAACACATGTGTCGCACTTGGCCCCCACAGGACTGGCCTGCCTCAGCTTACCACCTCATCCACAGACCTGACCTTGTTGCTCACAGGGAAGAAGCTGCAAAAAATTAAGATAATGGGAAAAAGCCAAAGGATCCGTTTAACATAAGAGTTAGATGTCATCATGATCCAGATTCAGTGCAAGAGGTAAAGAAAGTGTCACAACCATCTAAAGAAGAAGATGATGGTATGGAGACCTTAGATATGGACATGTTGGCTCTTAGATGGTGTGAGGATCAGCGCATAGCAGAAGTACGGCGTATGTTGTGTTCATCTCGTGCTGTTACAATCAACATAGTTCAGCGGCCAGAGGTATCAGATCATGATTTCCTAGAAGAGCAAGAAAGACATTTATATGCCCTCTGCATCAGAACTATGGCACTACCTGTTGGACGAGGGATGTTTACATTATGCACTTCTGCTCCTGTGATCACTGAAACTCTTCCAATACCCAAACTCAACCTTTCCGGCAAGGCTCCTCCAAGGGGAACAACAATTGACCTTTCCAACATTGAGGTACCTCCAAATATGGATATGTGGCCACACTTCCACAATGGTGTTGCAGCAGGACTCAAAATTGCTCCCAACTGTGGTGAAATAGACTCCACCTGGATTGTATATAATAAACCTAAGGGGTCTTTAGATAGTCCAACAGAACATGCAGGCTTTCTCATGGCTCTTGGACTCAATGGTCACTTGAGAAACTTAGCAACTGTCAACATGCATGATTACCTAGCAAGAGGGCATGAAATGACTTGTGTTGGACTTTTGCTTGGGATATCTGTAGCCAAACGAGGAACAATGGATATTCAAACCACAAAACTACTGAGTGTACACTTGGAATGTCTTTTGCCTCCAACTTCAACAGAGCTGGATGTCCCTCACACTGTTCAGGTATGCCATTTTGCTACATAGTCAGGTCTTGTTTATGTCAGAGTAGGAAGTCTGTAGTTAAGTACATTTTTAAATGATTTTTTTCTGGAATATTTGATGTTTTTTCTCTGATTCTTTCATAATGTTAGAGGACTCATACATAAAGTTGATGTAATTTGTGTGAATGATTTGATGCTGAAGTCAGGTTCTTTGAGTTAATATTGTATTTTTCATCCAGGTTGCAGCCATAATTGGAGTGGGATTAGTTTATCAAGACACAGCTCATCGCCATATGGCAGAAGTCCTTTTACAAGAAATTGGCCGTCCACCAGGTCCTGAAATGGAAAATTCAAATGATCGAGAATCTTATTCTCTGGCTGCTGGACTTGCTCTTGGCTTAGTACTGTTTGGGAGAGGTGGGGAAGCTGCAGGATTTACAGATCTTAACATTGCTGGAGAACTTTATCATTATATAGAAGGAGGACGTAAGAAACCACTATTTGGAATTCATAAAGATAAATACAAATCTCCAAGTTATCAAATCAAGGTGAATTTCATTTATGATTTTCTTTATAATACTAATTTTGTAGGTATAAACTTTAGATGAATTTCTACCAACGATTTTCTCTGATATGATAAGTACCACTAGATTTGATATGTAATCTGTTCTTGTAGTTAGGAGGGGAAGGGTCATCCACAGATGCAGTACACTTGAATGTTGGGAATCCAAGAATTGACTTTCTAAGATAATTGACTTCCTTAAACATTTTGGACAATAGAAACTTTCTCCAAAACTCCTCAATAAATTCTTCAGCTTTCTGACCACAGAAGATTGCAAGCTGGCTATTAGTTGGCAAAAATGTTTGCTTTGTTCTAGCCAGTGCTAATCAGACCAGAGCATGAGACCTTCATTCTTGCCTTTGGATTGTATCTTGAGAAATTGGATCATTGTCTTCTTGACAATGACAAGAATGCTAACATAGCTGCAGTTAGTTTCTCTTCTGCTGTTAGGTAGAGAAACGGAAGGTACTCACTACTGTAATCTCATTATGTATATGCAAATATTCCAAAATCCAAAATGCTTCTGGTCTCAGGCATTTTGGATAAGGGATACTCAACCTGTAAAAATTTGTTGAGTGTACCTGGTAAGTTGTAGGGGAGAGTAGTACTCAAAGGGTGAAGGCATGTAGAGAGCATCAAATTGCAGAGGAGCAGTGTGGTTTCAGAAGTGCTAGAAGTTGTGTTGATCAGAAGTTTGCTTTAAAGAATGTGTGAGAAATACTTAGGGAAACAGATGAATTTTGAATGTAGCATATATGGATATAGAGAAAGCATATGGTAGGATTGACAGGAAAGCCTTGTGGAAGGTCTTAAGAATATATGTTGTGGGAGGAAAGTTGCTAAAAGTAGTGAGACTTTTTATCAAGATGTAAGGCATGCGTATGAGTAGGAAGAGAGGAGAGCGAATGGTTTCAAATGAAGGTTGGTCTGTGTCAGGGGTGTGTGATGTTTAATTTGATATTGGATGAGGTGGTGAGGCAGGTAAATGCAGGAGTCTTGAAGAGAGGGGCAAGTATGCAGTCTGTATGGGATGAAAGGGCCTAGAATGTAAATTAGTTGTTGTTTGCTGATTATACAACACTGATGGCAGGTTTGAGTAAGAAACTGCAGAAGTTGGTGACTGAGTTTGGAAGAGTGTGTGCAAGTAGATTGTCTGAGTTTGGAAGAATGTTTGCAAGGAGGAAATTGTGAGTAAATGTGAGTAAAAGCAAGTTTATTAGGTTTAGCAAGATTAAGGGACAGGTTGATAAGGGTGCGAGTTTGAATGGAGAAAAATTGGAAGCAATGACATGTTTATGATACCTGAGGTGGACAAGACAGCAAATGGAACCTTGGAAGTGGAAGTGAGTCATAGGGTTTGGGAGGGGTTGAAGGCTGTGGGAGAACTGACAAATGTGTGGAAAGAGAAATGTTTATCTGAGAGGGCAAATTTGGGTAAGCTTGAAGGTATAGCAGTCTCAAGAATATTATATGGATGTAAGGCATGGATTATAGATAAAGTTGTGTGGAGGAGGGTGGATGTGTTGGAAATGAAATATTTGAGGACAAGTGTTGTTAGGTGGTTTGATCGAGTAAGTAATGAAAGGGTGAGAGAGAAGTGTGGTAATGATAAGAGTGTGGTTGAGAGAGCTGAATTGGATGTGCTTAAATGGTTTGGACATATGGAGAGGATGAGTGAAAAAAGGTTGACAAAGAGGGTATATGTGTCAGAAGTGCAGGGAACAAGGAGAATGGGAAAACCAAATTAGAGATGGAAGGATAAAGTGAAAAAGATTTTGAGGAATCTGGGCCAGAACATGCAGGAGGGTGGAAGGCTTGTATGGGATGCAATGAATTGGAACAGTGTGTATACAGGGGTCAACGTGCTGTCTGTGGACTGAACCAGGGATATGAAGTGTCCATGTTAAAGCATAGAAAGGTCTGTCGGGCCTGGTTGTGGATAGGGAGCTAGAAAATGGATGTGACTGGATGCGGCCTTTCTTCGTCTGTTCCTGTTGCCACCTCACTAATGCAGGACACAGCGATCAGCTATGAAAAGAAAAAATAAGGTGATCTAAAGAATGATTATGCAGGAATTATGTTGATTATGTGGGGATTATGTAAGGAATAAAGAAGCCAGTATGGGAGGCTGCCATCCCTACCACTCTTGGCTTGGTCCTTTTTCACAAGAAGAAATTACATGACAGTGACTAATTTTCTCTCTGTATTATCCTGAGGTGATGGAGGACTTTGGTAAAAGTTGATATGTCGAGAGCTAGAATATTTTCAATTTTTACATGACTGACTTGGCATGGACAAAATATGACCTATTTAGAGGTAATCAGAAGCCATCTTGGGTGAAAGCAATAAAGTGAGAGGAAAAGAGAATATATAGTAATCAAGGCTCCCTAGGTGTTTGAAACCCAGGCTCTTAAAAGGTAGAGAGGTTTTATGAAGAAGAGAAGACAAAAGGAGGAAGAGACTCCCAGAGTTTGCCTGTTCGAGAGAGAGGAAAGTATTTTAAGAGACATTTCCTAAATGACTGGTCTCCACACACAAGTTTTGAATGATAATTCATCATTCCACTAGGAAAATTTTTCATTTTTTTTTTTTATCATGAGTGGAGATGGACATGGGAGCAAATACTTGCTGTTTAAGGGTTAACTCTCGCTGGAACCCCACCTCAAAGCAATAAAGCCTTGCTTTTGTTTCTCAGCCTCTCTCCTCATTTGGAGAACATCTCAGGGCTTTTATCTCCAGTTCGGTATTAGAGTTCTCCAGTGTAGTTGGAGGACTGATTTTGTGGTTTATGTAAAGAGATAACAGTGGAAGAATCTCTTCTTAGGAACTTGGAGGAGAGATAAACCTGATTTATCCAATAACTGTGCTAGTTCCAGTTTCCTTTAGACCATTTGCTGTTGTATGATTTTTATTTTAGATGTCAACACAGAGAGAGATTGGTTGTGTTTGATCTCAGATTCGCACTTTCACAACCTCCTTCCTAAAAAGAAATCCTATTTGATGCCAAGTAGTCCTTACAGCGAGTGGTCATATGGTTATTCAAGATTTTTGGATGTTCCCAAGCTCACTAATACTGCCTGGAGTATTTGGCCAAGTCTTTACTTTAGCCTTCCAGACTTCTTTTATCATAAGGAGGATATTCTGGCTAACCCTGATTTGTTCTAGAACAGTGAGAACTTACTCTATCCTCAAAGAAAACCAGATCATGCTGTTGGCAATTTTGGAGCTATTGGTGAGAATACTCAATCTGTCTTGGAGTTCCTTCAGAAGGATCTGACAGATAAGTTAAGGATGAATTTCCCTTGTTTTGAATCTTGTTTTCCCCAAGACTTACGAAGTCAGATGAGAGAATTAAAAATGTTTTGTCATTAAATTTATTCTTTTTCCTTCTTACCTTCTTAGAAGATTACTGTGAGTCTCTACAGATGTTTTGCAATATATGAAACCTATTCCTCACTGAGAGAGCTCTCACTTGAATTGGAGTTCATTGGGAAAATCTTAGGATATGCCTTAAACAGCTTTCAAGTCCCTACAGAGAAACTTTATTTACGTATTAAGCTACAGTACAGGTAGAAGCATTACAATAGTTGACATTGTAGGCCCCCTTTTTTCCCCTTGAGGCCATACAGGTTAATTGAGCGAAATCCTCATGAACCATTACTGTAAAGAAGTTTTTCCTTTTAATCCTATCTCTTCAAAGGATGCTGCAACAAGGAGACAGTGAGTTCGAGATTCTGTCACTCCTGACCTTAAAAGTAGTTTTAGGGGGTTTTGCCATTTCTTTTTCTCTTCTTAGAAGTTTGAACTTCATGTATCTAAGACTTGCCCTGCTATAAGCAGATGTGCCCTTTTAATGCAATCATGCTGGGTCTGCATGCAATTTCTCCTCGAATATTTCTTTACCAAACCTTCCCAGAATTCTAGAAGTTTAACAGGTCAGTGTGTTTCATGTTAATATAGGTATAGAATGGAGCTGGGTCTCCACCACCCCTGTTAAGGAAAATATTAGAAAGTATGGTAATCAGTTCAATCCTTTTGGTAATACACCACAGAGTTGATCGGCAAAGATATTGTAGAGCCTGTAATGGAACTGGGTTTGATCAGTGCCCAGTTTACTGGACCCAAGAGAGAATCAAACAGAGAAAGAATAAGGTGTCCTAGGTAAAGACTTCAGTCCTAAAATGCAGGTTCAGTTAACCACTTTACAGAGTTTCCACTAGATCTTTCAGTGAAAAATATGGACAGTCATCTTAGACTTACAGGATGCATACTGACACATTCCAGTATACCTGAGAATAAGGAAGTTCTTGCTTTCATGTTAGTACTCAAGACCTAGTAGTTCAAGGTGATGTCCCTTGGCTTGAGCTTAGAGAGTAGATGTTGGACTATACTTTCAGGTATAGGAAAGGATTGAAGAGATATGGAGAGAGAAAATATATACATGACTTCCAAAGAGTGGATGTGTGTAAATGAAGCCATTATTCATATGTCCCTCATGCTATCTCAGTGAGGTGGGAGAAAATATATTGAGTATGAAGAAATTATGTGACTTTGAGTTTATAAGTTTTATACCATTATTGATACGTTCTTTCCATCAACAGGAAGGTGATTGTGTAAACATCGATGTAACTGCTCCGGGAGCCACCTTAGCTTTGGGAATGATATATTTTAGGAGCAATAACAAGGCTATAGCAGAATGGATGGTCGCGCCAAGCACACCCTATCTATTGGACCAGGTATGGAACTCATCCCTTTTGATCAAACACATCAAAATAGTTTGTTTAAAGGTAGTCACTTACCAAGTAATTCTTAGCTTCTTCTAGTTTGTATTTCTTTTCAGGTGACTTGATATGCATATATGGCTAATTGCTGTAGCATTTTCATTTTCACATCCTCCTGAAACAAAATTGATTGATTTTGAATGGATAACGCACACTTCCAAGTGAGCATTTACTCAGCTCATAAGCTTTCGGTAACCCACACAGTGCACACCACATAGAGTCCAGTGAGGAGGCAGACATAACTTTGTGGTCTTTCTTTTATAAGTGGGATCTGAAACCTTTTCTTTTTCTCATTATCATTTTCTAAGAGTAGGGACAGAGAAAGGATTTTTCCTTGAAAGCTCAGAGTCAGATGTCAGAGTGTTTTTATTCTCACTAAGGTGAACAGAAGGGAGAGATAGGTGCTATGCAGGGGTACTTCCTTATGCACAAGTACTTATGATGAGATTTTGTCAAGTGGCATGGCTAGCACATAGTACTTCCTGCACGAAAATTTAAAGTTAGGAGGACTGAATTGTGTGAGTTACATGTTACCAAGTGTTATGTATGAGATGGAGATATTATGTGTTTGTGGACTGAATATTAGCAGCCAACTCGTGGATAGGCAGAAAGAAACAAGATCAGCCTTGACCAAGAGGTGAAACTTAACCACTGATTTTTTTTTCTTTTATATTATCAAAAGGGTTAAATCAAGTCTTTTCCAGTGTAATCTGCAGAGAAATTTCTTTTGACTTTGGAGATTAACCGTCAAATCCTAAGTCATCTTGGACATTAAGTCACACTTCAGAAAGTGCTGTGTTTATTGTGCCTTGCCTTTAACAGACAGCATATGAAGTTGCGATGTCTGTGTGTGTACTGGCATTTGTAAGTTTTGAGCATACTGATGTTAATGTAAATGTGTATTTTTCATGAATGAATATAGTTGGATATAAGATTGAATCTGGATATCTTCGACAGTGTCTGTTAGCACTGTCTATAAGTGTTGAAAATGGCAGTCTACTCATTTTTTATCCTTTGAGATCTGTGATTGTGTATATACATATTGCAGCTGAATCATTTCATATCCTTTTATCCAAAACCTGTGGATGCTTTCCTTGTAATCATATGATCTTACATGGCTCACAAAGAAAATATTACCTTTACCAAACATGATTTCCATAAGTTCATAGTAGTTTTGTTGAAAAAAATGTCCTATATTCCAGATGTGAGAGATCTTCATGACTTCTCAAACATATTTTCCAAAAATTTTAATTTAGATGATAATAGTGTCCAGCAGTAGTCCTCATCTTACCTAAATGTCTTTTAGAAGACGTATTTGTTTTCTTATATTGTAGTTGAGAGAATGGTCATTGCCATGCTTATAGATTTTATTGCGATCTTGACCACAGATGTCCTTGGCCTGCCGTCAGTATCAGAGAAGATATGATTCATGAGCTCAGACAAGGAGAGCCAGATATCTAAACTTAGACTAGTGGAAGCAAAGACTGGGGAAGCTTTGTATATAGATATAAATTTTTTTCATGTTTGATTGCTTTTTCCTGAGTTAGCGAGATAGTGCCAGGAACAGATGAAGAAAGGATGCATCACCTCACATCCATTCTTTAGCTGTCATGTATAATGCACATAAACCACAGCTCCCTATTCACAACCAGGCCCCACAAACCTTTCCATAGTTTACCCCGGATACTTCGCATGCTCTGGTTTAGTCCACTGACAGCACGTCAACCCCAGTATTCCACATCATTCCGATTCACTGTATCCCATACAAGCTTTCACTTTCCTGCATATTCAGACTTTGTTTACTTTCAAATTTTGTCTTGCTGTTGTGGAGTGTGGAAGGCGAGAAGTAGAACTTTACCATCTGTTTGTAGATTTTGACTTGTTGGGTCTGTGAAGTTTAGTACTTGTTTCTCATGGTTGGTTGTATGTAGTATTGTTAGGGCCTTTTTTTTTTTAAGATTCTATATAATCTTTTCTCTAAAATAAAACCTAGATGGGAATTTCAAGTGCATATGTCCTCTTTATATCATAACTTAGGATTAGAAGTGTCTTGCAGACATAAAGCCCCTCTTTTCAGTTTAGAACAGGGTAATCTATCTTTTTTATTTTCATACTTGCTCGTCATTTCCCATGTTAGCAAGGCTAGCAAGGCAGGCCAGGAACAGATAAAGGAAAAACCCCACATGCTTACATCCACTCTCCAGTGGTCATGTGCAATGCATAGAAATCACAGCCTCCATCCACAACCATGCCCCATCATTATTTTATATATTACATACCTCCACTTTTTCCAAAATTGAAAAGAATAATTCTCAAACAATATTTCTCGTGAATCTTGCTTATTTATTAACTTCAGAAACCATTGCATCTTACTTCCACTATACAGGATCATTTTATTTTATTGGAGTATGGACTGAGACTCCTTTTTTTATTTTTTTGTCCTAGGTCCGGCCTGATTTCCTGCTCCTGCAGACAGTTGCTCTTGGACTTATAATGTGGGATGCTGTGATGCCAACATCTCATTGGATTGAGAGTCATGTACCATCAACAGTTCTTACTCATGTCCATCGTGGTGGGAATCAGTCCACCCCAGGAATAGATTATGAATCAATGCATCAGGTTTGTTTACCTCTGTATAAATTATGTTCTTTGGCATTCAGAACATGTTGATGCACACAGAACCATCATTTAAAAAAGGAGATTAGGGCTATTAGCAAACAGAAAAGCTTTAAGTTTTAAGGAAGTAATTGTGCCTGAAAGATCTGATTAAAACCTTTTCTTCTTGTTGTCATCATATTGGTGAAATAATTGCCATTTGGCTGCTGGAATTACTGATAGAGTGTTGTGTAAGATGGAGAAGAATGGGGCAATACTGTTGTTGGATGGCTTTGGAAAGTGAGTGTGGAAGCATGGAAAAATCATTGTTTGTGTAATGTTTGCACAAAAGCTGTAAATGTTGCTACTCTGAATGTAAAGGCAGCATCATTACCATGTATCTCATGACCCCTAGTTCTCATTGTCATACAGTATCAGTAAGGGGTTGGGTGCAGTTGGGACCTTGGCTGGTGTAGATTACTATGGTCATTTAGTGGTTAATGGTGACATGGTCATATTCTTCCAGTTCTGGAGGCTGTTAAGAGTGTTTTAGAGGGCAACATGTTCTAGAAATATGTTGTCAACACTCATAGCAATGATAGAGCCATCACCACACTTTCATCAAACAGGTGCATCCATCATTTATAAGGACAAGGTACCCATTTTTATGACCTGTGTGATGTTAGTGAGGGACTAGATGTTGGAGTTGGCTTCTTGGAAGTATGCATCCTGTGATGCTTACTGAGGAGATCTGCAAACAATGGGAAGAGACTTCTCAGTAGACCAAGGTTGAGGGTTTTGTTGATGATTATGTTATGGTTTACGAGGCCAAAAGTCAAAAGAGATGAGATCTTGCATCTCTCTAGGTTGCAATAGATAGATTTTAGGAAACTAGCAATATTATGGATGTGGTTGAGGAGGTCTTAGTATTACTAAACTGCAGAAAGTCTATGGAATGTGCTATATTTGTGTAGGCCCAGTTAGATACAAACATTCACAGAGTAAGAGTAAGCTGGAGATGAGAGTGATGACATTCACTCATGGCTCATTAACAGATTAAGGGCTCATTGATATAAGTATAGGGCATATATCAATCAATCTGTATCTCTGATGCCTGTTCCAATTGGAACTCCCTGAAAGGAGTGGCCACAGCAACAGAGTCTCCATAACTGAAGAACTCTAGTGCCACTTCTTATCCTTTACTGCCTCACCCTAAACAGGCCACTAGCAGAGGGCAAGTCTAGTGCAGTGTTTTCAGAGGCTCCTACCTAATGTTCCTAATAACTACTTCTATATAATGCTCCTACCCACTTCTACCTAATGTTTCTACCTAATAATCCTGCCTAAATGTTGCTACCTACTACTTCTATCTACTGCTCCTACCATTTTGCCAAAAGGCAGGGCTAGACCCTAGTGCTCACTGCAGGAAAACCTAGATTTATGAAGACTGAGCTGCATGAGTTAAGTGTTGTCAGGTGTTACAATGACAGTGAGAGATTCTATGTTTGTGAACAGAATGCCAGTAGTCCACATGTTAGTGAGGCAGAAAGAAAAGACAGCTACCTGGGTCAAAGGAGTGCTGCTTGACAACCACTAGAGTGCTGGCTCACCAAGCAGATGTCACTAACCCTCCTGATACCCAGGTGGTTAGTACTGGTAATATGCCTCCCTGGTCGTTGGTGGCCTGCCAACTGCTACCTAGGGTAAATGTAAATGTAAATGTACAAAATCTTCCAGTCACAGGGAATTTTTGATTGCTGGAGATTGCTGGAGAAAGGCAGTGATGATGAAGCAGAGGAGCTGAATAGGTAAGGGGAGAACTCCGTTTAGAGTTTCATAAGCATGTCAGAGTATGCAGTGGGGAGCTTTTTCCTGAGGATTTGTAACAATCTGGTGACTTCATATTCATGTATTGACTCAGATGGTGTTGATACTGGAAGGTAGGCTGGGAAGCATGCATTTTCATGTTGGGGAAGTGTGTTGGATGAGATCAAAATGATAGTTATTAGGTAGGGCTAATTTTTTATAGGAGAAGTGATTGATTATAGGGAAAAGAGAGAATTCACCTGTTTGAAATGCCCATCTCTTGCAGTTCCCCATCCTTTTGGCTTATATTGGCCTATTTTAGGTGATGTTGTAGCTTTCTTCACAATGCTTATTTTGTCAAGGATGAGGCACTACAGGCTAAGAAGTGGCACTGGAGTCCACTAGTTATGCTGGGGAGTAACAGGGAGTAGCTGTTGAGGATGTTGGCTCTGAATTTTAATGGGGTGACTGGTGAGAGTAAAAGGAGGGAGCTTGTAGATAATTTTAAAAGTTATAGTTTAGGTGTGCTGAGGATTGGGGAAACCCATATCCTTTGGTAGGGTGTATGGAGCGAAAATGGAAACTGATGAATGCAAGTTGTGGAAGGAGGAGTGGTATGGATGGGAATGAATGAAAATTATCAGGAAAGAGGGAAAGAAGAATATGCAAATGTGCCCTCACTGAGAGTATTTGAGGGTGATGCAGAGCATGGATGGAATGGATCAAGAGTAGAGTGGGTGAATGGAAAATTGAAATTATGAAGTATTCATGGGTATGTGTATATGCGGTGAATATGCAGACTGCAAAGTAAAGATGGAAACATTTCTAGAGAAATTTGAATGATTGCATAAATGGGTTTGAGAAGAAGAGGTAGGTGGTTGTAATGGGTGATATGAATGCAAAGAGGGGATTTGATAAAATAAGCGAGATAGTTGGTAAATGGAGAGTCCCTGGAGTGAATGAGATTGAAACTCTTCTTGTGGTTGTCTGTGCTGAGAGAGGTGTATTCCTTGCAAACACCTTTTTTTTTCAGCACATGATTCATAGATATATGTGGATTACAAATGATGGAAGAGAAGAACAAAAGAGTTGATTGATTATGTGGCTGTGTATAAAAGGTTGAGCTGGTTTTGAGAGGATTCTTTGGAGATCTTGACCATTTTGCAGTTCTTGTGGAGTGAGGATCATGGAGAAGTGGAGAGGTAAAAGTGTTGGCAAGGGAGAAGATGAATCAGAAAGATTGCAAAGAGGCGTATGAAAGAAGGATGACAGAAAGTTTAATTGAAAGTGCAGTAAATGTGGGGATGCAGTCATGTGAATGAGGTGTTTAAAGTGTTTAGAGGAAGACTGTTCAAGGTTGTAGTATTAGTAAATTGGATACAAGGTCGTGAGATATAAGAATAAAAGTGGAAATGCATGGTGGATGGATGAAATTTGAAATGCTATGAAAGAGAAGAAAGAGGCATATGATAGATTGCTCAAAAGGAATGTATCAATGGAAGTCCGTCAGAGGAGGAGGGAAGAATAAAAGATGTGTAGGTGGAATGAAAACAGGTTGGTAGAAGAAAATAAAGAAAGAGTAGATGAAGATTTTGGAAGGAAATTCAGTGAAAAGTTTAGGGAAAATAAGAAATTATACTGGAGGAAGGTGAACAAGGAAAGAAGTGGATTTAAGATTGGAAATGTAAATGTAAGAATTCAGAAAGGGGAATTGCTGAGTCAAAAGGAGAAAGTGAAAGGAAGATGGAGAGAATATTTTGAAGAACTAATGAGTCTGGGAGAGGCATAAGCAGTGGTTGTTACATGCAAGGATATGGAAATTGGAAGGACAGAGATACAAGTGCATGGACCTGCAGCAAGAGGGGAGGTAAGAAGGGTGATAATGAGGTCGAATGTAGGAAAGGCACCTAGAATGGATAGGATTACAGCTGAAATATTAAAGTATGAAGGAAAAAGTGTGATACATTGGATGCATTTGATCTTTTTTTTTAAAGGCTCCAGTCATGGACAAAATTTTTAAAGGCTCCAGTCATGGACAAAAGTCCACATCAAGGCCAGTCCTTAATTGAAGTATATAGAGAATTATGAAAGGGAAAAAGAAAAGACAAGGGAAAGTATTTACAATTTTGGAGGAAGTGAAAAATCTATCTTTTAAAATGTGCCAGGTCATAGTTAGTGGGAAAGACATGAGAAGATAGAGAGTTTCAAAGCTTCACTGTGTAGGGAAAAAAGCAGTAATCAGAATGGCCCACATTTGAGTTGTCGATTGCCACACAGTAATCATGTGCTGCAGCAGCTTGCTGAATATTGCGTGGTCTAGCTAGTGGTGGAGTACACAAGCAGCCAGCTGTTGGGAGCAAACCAAAGTAATGCCAATAGAAGAGGGTAAGTGAACCAACATTGCAGTATAGGGCAAGGGGTCAAGTTTGGAAGTTAGCCTTTGGACAGTTTATACGTCGGACTGCTTTTGACTTAACTCTGTCAAGTAAGGATGCAGAACTGGAACCACCCCAGATGTGAGAGCAGTACTTGATACAGAAATGAGTCAATCCTTTGTATAGAGGGAGCAACTGTTCCGAAGAAAAAAGTTTCAACTTTTAAACAGGACACCCAATTTCTTAGAGGCAGACTTGTCTATTCTCATAATGTGGGGATTCCAAGAAAGAGTGGATGTTACAGTAATTCCAAGTATGTTCATTAAGTCAAGAGATGGAATTACAGAGCCATCAAAGGAGAGATGAGAGTTGTGAGGAGTTTTCAATAGAGAGATAGGTAGAAACAGGGTCTTTGAGGCATTAAACATAACTAGATTTCATCCACCCCATTGAGATATCCTGTCCAAGTCTGAGTTTATTAAGGAAGTTGTGTCAAGACAAGACACAGATTGAGTGAGAGAAGGAGCAGAATTGAAGGATGTGGATGAATGCAGTGTTAAGTCATCAGCATATGAGTGCATTTGATTATTTGTGGAGGAGAGGAAATTGTTTAAAAAAGGAGAAAAAGGGTAGGGGTCAGGATAGAACTTTGAGGGACACCGCTGTTGACTGAGAAAAGGGGTGAGGCTGATCCATCAACAACCACATAGATAGATCAGCTGTAGAGGAAGCTAGATATGAAGGAACAAAGTGAGGGAGGCAAGCCAAAAGAGGGGAGCCCGATATGCATGATCCCTTGCCTGAATGGCCTCAGAACAGGAACAGTTGAACCAATGAGAGGATGAAGAAGTCATTTTGGAGGAAGAGGGGATAGATGCTTCCATTCCTGCAAAAATAACCTCTGCTATGCGTTTGGCAGAGACAGAAGCATCACCATATAAGAGAAAGTAATTTACCCAAGGATAGTAAGAAAAGAAGTTATTTCAGTCAGCTTTGTTGAGATGCCTGTGTAAATCTATGTGCAGAGAGTGCAAGGCTATTGAATAGTAAATGCATGTGTTTTCTTTACGGTAGTTGCATTGTGGACATGAAGGGTGTTTGTGATGATGTGTGATGTTCAGATTGTAACTAAGAGAGTTTGACTCATGTTTATCTGGGGAGTGTGATTTATAATGGATGTATGTGTGGTGGGTTAGAGTTTAAAACAGAGATGGGAGATCAGTTGTTTAGTGCTTGGTGGGTTAGTTCAGTGCAAATGATTTGTCACTGTTTTATATAATGGTGGTGAGGGAACCTGCAAGTAGAAATTATGGAAGTGTGAGGAAGGGGTAAATATTTTATTTCTACTTAGGGTGGGTGACTGGTTATGTAGCGGTTTGGGTGCACATGGTCTAGTGCTAATGCATAGAACTGAGTGTTGAGCATGCTGAGGTGGGACTGTATTGGGAGATTTTTGTTTCATTGTGATGTATATTTGTGGTTGCTAAGCAGTGTGATTGTACTGAGTGCATTATTTTGTGTGGTCTGCAGCATTGTTCAATTTCCTTTTGAGATGGTGGAAAACCAACGGGTGAGATAAAGGTTAAAATGCAGTTGAATTGTTTTTATAGGATACTGGGCGATTTTTTTTTTTTTGTCCAAATCTGGTGCCAGTTCATGTTCTGAGGGTATTAAGTTTGAGTGTTGCTTTTGTGTTGATGTTACTGACATGGGAAGTGAATATCATGTGTATCATATGTGATGTATAGATGGTTGGTGTTTGGTCAGTGGAAGTGATTGTCCATTCAACATGACTGGAGGATGTGAGCTGGACTTGTGTCTGTTTTGAGTCAAAAAAAAAATAATTGAAGATTTCTGTGGATATGCAGACATTCTGTTCCGGGTAAGTCATTGTTCCAAGTGCGTAATGTAGTGCTGCAAGTTTAATTTTGCTATGTATTGCCAGGGCCTTGTGATGTGATTGTGAGGTCATCTGCTTATGAAAGGACCTTCATGCTTAGATTTGCCTGAGGCAATGGGAAGTTGTGTAGGAAGAGACTGAAGAGAGTTGGAGAAAGAACTGCTCACTGGGGAACTCCATTGTAGAGGTATAAGGTTTTAGAGGTGAAGCCACTGAGTTACTCTGGCATGGGGTCTGGTTA
>JAUTZA010218540.1:0-10054 GCA_032273845.1 Panulirus longipes | reverse complement strand
GCATGGTACCCTGTGCTACAGTGGAATAGGTCTATGACAACATCAGCATGGTACCCTCTGCTACAGTGGAACAGGTGCAGAACAACTTCAGCATGGTACCCTGTGCTACAGTGGAACAAGTACAGCATAACGTCAGCTTGGTACCCTGTGCTACAGTGGAACAGGTACAGAACAACGTCAGCATGGTACCCTGTACTAGAGTGGAAGAGGTACAACACAACGTGAGCATGGTATCCTGTGCGACAGTGGAAGAGGTACAGCACAACGTAAGCATGGTACCCTGTGCTACAGTGGAACAGGTCAAGTACAACGTCAGCGTGGTACCCTGTGCTATAGTGGAACAGGTACAGCACATCCGCAAGGTACCCTGTGCTACAGTGGAACAGGTAGAGCACAACGTCAGCTTGGTACCCTGTGCTACAGTGGAACAGGTACAGCATAACGTCAGCATGGTACCCTGTGCTACAGTGGAACAGGTACAGCACAACGTCAGCCTGGTACCCTCTGCTACAGTGGAATAGGTCTAGAATAACGTCAGCGTGGTACCCTGTGCTACAGTGGAACAGGTAGAATAGAACTTCACCATGGTACCCTGTGCTACAGTGGAAAAGGTGCCGTATAAATCCAGCAGGGTACCCTCTTTTACAGTGAAATAGGTACAGTACAACGTCAGCATGTTACCCTGTGCTACAGTGGAACAGGTACAGCACAACGTCACCATGGTACCCTGTGCTGCAGTGCAACAGGTAAAATACAACGTCAGCATGGTAACGGTGCTACTGTGGAATAGGTCAAGTACAACATCCGCATGGTATCCTGTTCTACAGTGGAAGAGGTACATTACGACGTCCGCATGGTACCGGTGCTACAGTGGATCAGGTCAAGTAAAACGTCAGCATGGTACCCTGTGCTACAGTGCAACAGGTACAGCACAACGTTCGCATGTTACCTTGTGCTACAGTGGAACTGGTACAACACAATGTCAGCATAGTTCACTCTGCTACAGTGGAACAGGTACATCACAACGTCAGCATAGTATCCTGTGCTACAGTGGATTAGGTCTTGTACAACGTCAGCATGGTACCCTGTGCTACAATGGAATAGGTGTAGTACAACGTCAGCGTGGTACCCTGTGCTTCAGTGGAACTGGTGCTGGAAAACGTCAGCATGGTACCCTGTGCTACAATGGAACATGTACAGTATAACGTCAGCATGGTACCCTGTGCTACAGTGGAACAGGTACAGTACAACGTCAGCATGGTATCCTGTGCTACAGTGGAACAGGTGCAGTACAATGTCATCATGGTACCCTGTGCTAAAGTGGAACAGGTACAGCACAACGTCAGCATGGTACCCTGTGGTACAGTAGAACAGGTATATTACAACGTCAGCAGGGTACCCTGTGCTACAGTGGAACAGTTAAACTATAACGTCAGTATGGTAGCCTGTGCTACAGTGGAACAGGTGCAGTAAAACATCAGCATGGAACCCTGTGCTACAGTGGAACAAGTACAGCACAATGTCAGCGTATTACCCTGTTCTACAGTGGAACAGGTACAGTACAACGTCAGAAATGTACCCTGTGCTACATTGGAACATATACAGTACAACGTCCGCATGGTACCCTGTGCCACTGTGGAACAGGTATAGTACAACCTCAGCCTGGTAACCTGTGCTACAGTGGAACAAGTACAGCACAACGTCAGCATGGTACCCTGTGCTACAGTAGAACAGGTACAGCAAAACGTCAGCATGGTATCCTGTGCTACAGTAGAACAGGTACATTACAACGTCAGCAGGGTACCCTGTGCTACAGTGGAACAGCTAAACTATAACGTCAGCATGGTAGCCTGTGCTACAGTGGAACAGGTGCAGTAAAACGTCAGCATGGAACCCTGTGCTACAGTGGAACAAGGTAGAGCACAATGTCAGTATGGTATTCTTGTGCTACAGTGGAGCAGGTACTGCATAACGTCAGCATGGTACCCTTTGATACAGTGGAACAGGTCAAGTAAAACGTCAACATTGTACCTTGTGCTACAGTGGAATAGGTGCAGCACAACGTCAGCATGGTGCCCTGGGCTATATTGGAACAGGTACAGCACAACTTCAGCATGGCACCCTGTGCTACAGTGGAATAGGTCTATGACAACATCAGCATGGTACCCTCTGCTACAGTGGGACAGGTGCAGAACAACTTCAGCATGGTACCCTGTGCTACAGTGGATAGGTACAGCATAACGTCAGCTTGGTACCCTGTGCTTCAGTGCAACAGGTACAGCACAACGTTCGCATGGTACCCTGTTCTTCAGTGGAACAGGTACAGCACAACGTCAGCATAGTTCACTGTTCTCTAGTGGAATAGGTACAGTACAACGTCAGCATGGTATACTGTGCTACAGTGGAATAAGTCTAGTACAACGTCATCATGGTACCCTGTGCTACAGTGGAATAGGTCTAGTACAACGTCAGCATGGTACCCTGTGCTACAATGGAACTGGAGCAGGAAAACGTCAGCATTGTACCCTGTGCTTCAGTGAAACAGGCACAGCACAACATCAGCTTGGTACCCTGTGCTAGAGTGGAAAAGGTACAGCACAAGTTCAGCATGGTACCCTGTGCTACAGTGGAACAGGTAGAGCACAACCTCAGCATGGTACCCTGTGCTAGAGCGAAACAGGTACAGCACAACGTCAGCATGGTACCCTGGGCTACAATGGAACAGGTAGAGCACAACCTCAGCTTGGTACCCCGTGCTACAGTTGAACAGGTACAGCACAATATCAGCATGGTAACCTGTGGTACAGTGCAACAGGTACAGTAGAACGTCAGGGTGGTACCGGAACAGGTCAAGTACAACGTCCGCATGGTACCCTGTCCTACATTGGAACAAGTACTGTACGACATCCGCATGGTACCGGTGCTACAGTGGAACAGGTCAAGTACAACGTCATCATGGTACCCTGTGCTACAGAGGAACAGGTACAGTACAAGGTCATCAAGGTACCCAATGCTACAGTGAAACAGGTCAAGTACAAAGTCAGCATGGTACCCTTTGTTACAGTGGAACAGGTGCAGCACAAGGTCAGCTTGGTACCCTATGCTACAGTGGAACAGGTACAGCAGAACGTCAGCATGGTACCCTGTGCTACAGTGGAATAGGTATAGCGCAACGTCAGCATGGTACCCTGTGCTACAGTGGAATAGGTCTAGTACAACGTCATCATGGTACCCTGTGGTACAGTCGAACTGCTGCAGCAAAACGTCAGCATGGTACCCTGTGCTACAGTGGAACAGGTAAAGCACAACGTCAGCTTGGTACCCTGTGCTACAGTGGAACAGGTACAGCAGAAGGTCAGCATGGTACCCTGTGCTACAGTGAAACAGGTACAGCACAACCTCGCATGGTACCCTGTGCTACAGTTAAACAGGTACAGCACAACGTCAGCATGGTACCTTTTGCTACTGTGGAATAGGTACAGTAACACGTCAACATGGTACCCCGTGCTACAGTTGAACAGGTACAGCACAACTTCAGCATGGTATCCTGAGCTACATTGCAACAGGTACAGTACATCGTCAGCATGGTTCCGGTGGTACTGTGGAACAGGTCATGTACAACGTCCGCATGGTACCGGTGCTACAGTGGAACAGGTCAAGTACAACGTCAGCATGGTACCCTGTGCTACAGTGCAACAGGTACAGCACAACGTTCGCATGGTACCCTGTGCTACAGTGGAACAGGTACAGCACAACGTCAGTATACTTCACTGTGCTACAGTGGAACAGGTACAGCACACCGTCAGCATGGTAGCCCGTGCTACAGTGGATTAGGTCTAGTACAACGTCAGCATGGTACCCTGTGCTATAGTGGAATAGGTCTAGTACAACGTCAGCATGGTACCCTCTGCTACAGTGTAACTGGTGCAGCAAAACGTCAGCATTGTACCCTGTGCTACAGTGGAACAGGTACAGCACAACATCAGCTTGGTACCCTGTGCTAAAGTGGAACAGGTACAGCAGAAGGTCAGCATGGTACCCTGTGCTACAGTGGAACAGGTACAGCACAACGTCAGCATGGTACCCTGTGCTCTAGTGAAACAGGTAGAGCACAACGTCAGCATGGTACCCTGTGCTACAGTGGAATAGGTACAGCACAACGTCAGCATGGTACCCCGTGCTACAGTTGAACAGGTACAGCACAACTTCAGCATGGTAACCTGAGCTACATTGCAACAGGTACAGTACATCGTCAGCATGGTTCCGGTGGTACTGTGGAACAGGTCAAGTAGAACGTCCGCATGGTACCCTGTTCTATAGTGGAAGAGATACATTGCAACGTCCGCATGGTACCGGTGCTACAGTGGAACAGGTCAAGTACAACGTCAGCATGGTACCCTGAGCTACAGTGCAACAGGTACAGCAAAACATTCGCATGGTACCCTGCGCTACAGTGGAACAGGTAGAGTACAACGCCAGCATGGTAACATGTGCTACAGTGGAACAGGTATAATAAAACTTCAGCATGGTACCCTCTGCTACAGTGGAACAGGTACAATATAGCTTCAGCATGGTACCCTGTCCTAAAGTGGAATATGTACAATAGAGCTTCAGCATGACACCCTGTGCTACCTTGCAATGGGTACAATAGAACTTCAGCATGCTACCCTGTGCTACAGTGGAACAGGTACAGTACAACGTCAGCATATTACCCTGTGCTACAGTGGAACAGGTACAGTACAACGTCAGCAATGTACCCTGTGCTACATTGGAACATGTACAGTACAACGTCCGCATGGTACCCTGTGCTACTGTGGAACAGGTACAGTACAACCTCAGCCTGGTACCCTGTGCTACAGTGGAAAAAGCACAGCACAACGTCAGCATGGTACCCTGTGCCACAGTGGAACAGGTACAGTAAGACGTCCGCATGGTACCGGTGCTACAGTGGAACAGGTCAAGTACAAAGTCAGGATGGTACCCTGTGCTACAGTGGAACAGGTAAAGTAAGACGTCCGCATGGTACCGGTGCTACAGTGGAACAGGTCAATTAAAACTTCCGCATAGTACCCTGTGCTACAGTGGAACAGGTACAGTAAGACGTCCGCATGGTACCGGTGATACAGTGGAACAGGTGCAGTAAAACATCAGCATGGTACGCTGTGCTACAGTGGAACAGGTCAAGTATAAATTGAGCATGGTACCCTGTGCTACACTGGAACAGGTACAACATAATGTCAGCATCGTACCCTGTGCTACAGTGGAACAGGTACGGTACAACGTCAGCATGGTACCCAAGCCTACAGTGGAATATGTAAAACACAACTTCAGCATGGTACCCTGTGCTACAGTGGAACAGGTACAGCACAACGTCACTATGGTATCCCTGTGCTACAGTGGAAAAGGTACTGCATAACGTCAGCATGGTGCCCTCTGCTACAGTGGAACAGGTACAGCACAAGGTTAGCATGGTACCCTGTGCTTCATTGGAACAGGTACAGCACAACATCAGCATGGTACCCCCTATTACAGTCGAACAGGTACAGCAAAATATCCGCAAGGTACCCTCTGCTACAGTTGAACAGGTAGAGCACAAGGTCAGCATGGTACCCTGTGCTACAGTGGAACAGGTCAAGTACAACGTTAGCGTGGTACCCTCTGCTACAGTGGAACAGGTACAGCAGAACATCCGCAAGGTACCCTGTCCTAAAGTGGAACAGGTAGAGCACAACGTCAGCATGGTACCCTGTGCTACAGTGGAACAGGTACAGCACAACGTCAGCATGGTACCCTGTGCTACAGTGGAACAGGTACAGCACAACGTCAGCGTGGTACTCTGTGCTAAGGTGGAAGAGCTACAGCACAACTTCAGCATGGTACCTTGTGCTACAGTGAAACAGGTGCAACACAACGTCAGCATGGTACCGGTGCTACTGTGGAACAGGTTAAGTAGAACGTCCGCATGGTACCTTGTGTTAGAGTGGAACAGGCACAGCACAAGGTCCGCATGGTACCCTGTTCTACAGTGGAACAGGTGCTGCACAACGTTAGCATGGTACCCTGTTCTATAGTGAAAGAGTTCAAGTATAACGCCAGCAAGGTTCCCTGTGCTACAGTGGAACAGGTACTGTACAACGTCAGCATGGTACCCTGTGCTAGAGTGGAACAGCTGCAGTCCAACGTCAGCATGGTACCGGTGCTACTTTGTAACAGGTCAAGTACAACGTCCGCATAGTACCCTGTGCTACTGTGGAAAAGGTACAGCAGAACGTCAGCATGGTACCCTGTGCTACAGTGGAACAGGTACAGTACAAAGTCAGCATGGTACCCTGTGCTGCAGTGGAGCAGGTATAGTACAACGTCAGCAAGGTAACCTGTGCTACAGTGGAACAGGTGCAGTACAACGTCAGCATGGTACCCTGTGCTAAAGTGGAACAGGTGCAGTACAACGTCATCATGATACCCTGTGCTACAGTGGAATAGGTACAGCACAACGTCAGCATGGTACCATGTGCTACAGTGGAACAGGTACAGTACAAAGTCAGCATGGTACCCTGTGCTGCAGTGGAACAGGTATAGTATAACGTCAGCATGGTACCCTGTGCTACAGTGGAACAGATGCAGTACAACGTCAGCATGGTACCCTGTGTTACAGTGGAACAGGTGCAGTATAACGTCATCATGGTACCCTGTGCTGCAGTGGAACAGGTATAGTACAACGTCAGCATGGTACCCTGTGCTATAGTGGAACAGGTGCAGTAAAACGTCAGCATGGTACCCTGTGCTAGAGTGGAACAGGTGCAGTACAACGTCATCATGGTACCCTGTGCGACAATGGAACAGGTACAGTACAAAGTCAGCATGGTACCCTGTGCTGCAGTGGAATAGGTATACTACAACATCAGCATGGTACCCTGTGCTATAGTGGAACAGGTGCAGTACAACGTCAGCATGGTACCCTGTGCTACAGTGGAACAGGTGCAGTACAACGTCATCATGGTACCCTGTGCTACAGTGGAACAGGTACAGCACAGCGTCAGCATGGTACCATGTGCTACAGTGGAAGAGGTACAGTACAACGTCAGCAGGGTACCCTCTGCTACAGTGGAACAGGTACACCACAACGTCAGTGTGGTAACCTGTGCTACAGTGGAACAGGTGAAGCACAACGTCAGCATGGTACCCACTGCTACAGGGGAACAGGTACAGTAAAACTTCAGCATGGTACCCTGTGCTACAGTGGAACAGGTACAGCACAACGTCAGCATGGTACTCTGTGCTACGGTGGAACAGGTTCAGTACAACGTTAGTATGGTACCCTCTGCTTCTGTGGAACAGGTACAGTACTACTTCCGCATGGTACCTTGTGCTACAGTGGAACAGGTACAGTACAACGTCAGTGTGTTAGCCTTTGCTACATTGAAACAGGTACAGTACAACGTCAGCATGGTACCCTGTGCTTCAGTGGAACAGGTACAGTGGAACGTCAGTATGGTACCCTGTGCTACAGTGGAACATGTACAGTACAACATCAGCATGGTACCCTGTGCTATAGTGGAAAAAGTACAATAGAACTTCAGCATGGTACCCTGTGCTACAGTTGAACTGTTACAGTACAACGTCAGCTTGGTACCCTGTGCTACAGTGGAACAGGTACAGTACAACGTCAGCATGAGGAACTGTGCTACAGTGGAAAAGGTACAGTACAACGTCAGCATGATACCTTGTGCTAAAGTGGAACTGGTACAGTATAATGTCAGCATGGTACCCTGTGCTACAGTGGAACAATTACAATAGCACTTCAGCATGGTACCCTGTGCTACAATGGAAGAGGTGAAGTACAACTACAGCAGGGTACCCTGTGCTACAGTGGAACAGGTAGAGTAGAACGTCAGCATGGTAACATATGCTACAGTGGAACAGGTACAATAAAACTTCAGCATGGTACCCTGTGCTACAGTGGAAAAGGTACAATAGAACTTCAGCATGCTCCCCTCTGCTACAGTGCAACAGGTACAATAGAACTTCAGCATGATACCCTCTGCTACAGTGGAACAGGTACAATAGAACTTCAGCATGATACCCTGTGACGCAGTGGAACAGGTACATTAGAACTTCAGCATGATACCCTGTGCTAAAGTGGAACAGTTACAATAGAACTTCGGCATGCTACCCTGTGCTACAGTGGAACAGGTACAGTACAATGTCAGCATATTACACTGTTCTACAGTGGAACAGGTACAGTACAACGTCAGCATGGCACCCTGTGCTACATTGGAAGAGATACAGTACAACGTCAACATGGTACCCTGTGCTACAGTGGAACATGTAGGGTACAACATCAGCATGGTACCCTGTATTACAGTGGAACAGGTACAGTATAGCGTCAGCATATTACCTTGTGCTACAGTGGAACAAGTAAGTACAACTCCAGCAGGGTACCCTGTGCTACAGTGGAACAGGTACAGCACAACGTCAGCATCGTAGCCTGTGCTACAGTGGAACAGGTGCAGCACAATTTCAGCATGGTACCCTCTGCTATAGTGGAACAGGTACAGCACAACGTCAGTATGGTATCCTATGCTACAGTGGAACAGGTACAGCACAACGTCAGCATGGTACTCTATGGCACGGTTGAAGAGGTACAGTACAACGTCAGAATGGTACCTTGTGCTACAGTGGAACAGGTGCAATACAACGTCAGCATGGTACCGGTGCTACTGTGGAATAGGTTAAGTACAACGTCATCATGATACCTTGTGCTAGAGTGGAACAGGTACAGCACAACCTCCGCATGGTACCCTGTTCTACAGTGGAAGAGGTGCAGCAAAACGTCAGCATGGTACCCTGTGCTACAGTGGAACAGGTACAGCATAACTTCAGCACGGTTCCCCGTGCTACAGTGGAACAGGTCAAGTATAACGCCAGCAAGGTTCCCTGTGCTACAGTGGAACAGGTACTGCACAACGTCAGCATGGTACCCTGTGCTACAGTGGAACATCTGCAGTATAACGTCAGCATGGTAACGGTCCTACTTTGCAACAGGTCAAGTGCAACGTCCGCATGGTACCCTGTGCTACTGTGTAACAGGTACTGTACAACCTCAGCCTGGTACCCTGTGCTACAGTGGAAAAGGTACAGCACAACGTCAGCATGGTACCCTGTGCTTCAGTGGAACAGGTGCAGTACAACGTCAGCATGGTACCCTGTACTACAGTGGAACAGGTACACCACAACGTCAGTATGGTACTCTGTGCTAAGGTGGAACGGGTACAGCACAACGTCAGCATGGTACCTTGAGCTACAATGGAACAGGTGCAATACAACGTCAGCATGGAACCGGTGTTACTGTGGAACAGGTTAAGTTCAACGTCCGAATGGTACCTTGTGCTACAGTGGAACAGGTACAGCACAACGTCCGCATGGTACCCTCTGCTGCAGTGGAAGAGGTGCAGCACAACGTCAGCATGGTACCCTCTGCTACAGTGAAACAAGTACAGCACAACCTCAGCATGGTACCCCGTGCTACAGTGGAACAGGTCAAGTATAACGCCAGCAAGGTTCCCTGTGCTATAGTGGAACAGGTACAGCACAACGTCCGCATGGTACCCTCTACTACAGTGGAAGATGTGCAGTACAACGTCAGCATGGTACCCTGTGCTACAGTGGAAGAGCTGCAGTACAACGTCAGCATGGTACCGGTGCTACTTTGCAATAGGTCAAGTACAACGTCCGGATGGTAACCTGTGCTACTGTGGAACAGGTACAGTACAACATCACCCTTGAACCCTGTGCTACAGTGGAACAGGTACAGTACAACGTCATCATGGTACCCTGTGCTACAGTGGAACAGGTGCAGTACAACGTCAGCATGGTACCCTGTGCTACAGTGGAACAGGTGCAGTAGAAGGTCAGCATGGTACCCTGTGCGTCAGTGGAACAGGTACAGCACAACGTAAGCATGGTACCCTGTGCTACAGTGGAACAGGTCAAGTACTACGTCCGTATGGTACTTTGTGCTGCTGTCGAACAGGTGCAGTAAAACTCAGCATTG
>JAUTZA010214126.1:0-10073 GCA_032273845.1 Panulirus longipes | reverse complement strand
TCTCTTATACATCTCCCAGTCATTTGCACTCCTTCCTTGTAAGTATCGTCCAAATGCCTCTCTTTTCTCTTTCACTATGTTTGCAATAAATCAATTAGTGATAAATCGTGACTTTCCTTTCCTTGGAATTGGGGAGTCTGTGACAATATGGCAAAAATACACAAATTAATACTCAAAACCTTATGTAAACAATGGAAATAACATACCAAATATTACTCAAAAAGTTATTCAAATTATAAAAATGATATACAGTACCCTAAGAAAATAAAAGACAACTATCTGCACCCTATTCTTGCACCAACTCATCAGCCATCAGTGCTGCATGACTGCCAACCATGATACCAGGCCCCTGATCTTCCAACTCCTGAACACTGGACTCCACCTCAGCCTCTAATGCTGCCTTAGCTTTTGACACCAATGTACTAAGCCCTGGATATGCACTGCCTGAATTAACAAAACAGTACAGTACATGTACATGCAAGTCAGTTTAAGTGTTTCTTTCAATTGACACCACACGACAATCTACACCCCATTTTCAGAAGTTCTTTCATTCAATACCACACTAATATTTTTCATATTTTCACACGACATGAACAGAAACACTGATATGTTAAACTCACCTGGAGGAGCAGAAGATTACCTGTAGTGTCCAAGATTAACCACTGCTTGTTTGAAATAATGATACTGAACAGCCTCTAATGAGTAAATTTGAGCTGTTTCATCCTCTCAACCATATCCATGTCAGGATCAGTCATGGGAGCAACACATGACTAGTTTGGCGTGATGCAGAAACTCCACCGGTTTGGTCCATTCTTTCCATGGATGACATTCACCTTCAATGTTCTCCCCCTCCTCCTGACATCTCATTGTCTCTAAGATTTCAGTAGGTGACATGTCTTCCTCCATCTGTCCAGATCTTCCACATTATCCTCATCCACTTCCTGGAAGCCTGGATTGTGTCTCACTAAATGACTTTATTCAATAAGGTTCCTAACATCCTTTGTCTTCTCCAAGCCCTCAACATCATGCACCACTTCATGCTACAGAAGACACCACAAACATGTCTTTACACTTTGGATGCTGTATGAGAACAGATGCAATGAGCAGCATGGTATGTGCAGCTTAGGATGGGCGAACTGAGCGGTCAGCTGGGCTTACGCTTGTACAGCAATGGCGAGCGATAATCAACAAAATGGGAATAATTTGGGTAAGCATGATGTATCAGAATCAGATCATACTATATTGTGACCCATGTTTATAAGCAAAGGTTTGCCTTAATATTCCATACACACAGTAGGATGAATACTTGTTCAAGGGTGAGAAGAGGCAGGTTGCTAAAAATTATCCAAGACATCTGGATACTGAAATTAATCTAATTTACTGTACTGTAATTTCTTGAATAAGCCATTACTGATCTCATGGATCACACAGGAAATAAGATAGTATTTGAGATCCTGGAGAACAGGACTAGTTTTTGAACCTAATTCAGCTTTCAAACATCCCTTGAATGACAACACTCTCATGACTATGCCATCTCCGTAAAGAAAATTCTGGAAACCAACTGCTACAGTATTTATAACTTTTTCCACTGATTACAATGAGGTTCAGTGATTTAATAAGGTAACTAACAATAAAGATATATCTGAACAATCAACATTACACAGTAATATTAAAGACAGAGCAAAAGCAGCTTCATATATTGCCAGCAGTCTGTATAGCGACTTCGGCTTACAGCCAGGCGTTGCTGGGCTCTGCCTGCAAGAGGTTTCACTGCAATGAAAATTTACCTTCAGCAAGGCTGTATCAACGGGAGTACAGTCTCATCAGAGAACTTATCACTCAAAAGGAGTCCACATTTCCCTGCTACTGAAAGTAGTGTAACCCTGGACTGCAGGAGCCTTTAAAAGAGGTCCTGGGTGAAATAAGAACTCTTATTAGAGAAACTGGTCCTTGGGTAATTCTTTCTTCTTCTTTCTTTCATCCTTATTTGCCATTTCCCATGGTAGCGAGGTAGCACCATGAACAAAGAAAAGGCTTCATGCGCTCTCATCCATTCTCTAACTGTCATGTGATGCACTGAAGCCATAGCCATCCTATCCACATCAGGCCCCACAGACCTATATGTGGTTCCTCCCTGCTGCTTCATATTCCTTGGTTCAGTCCATTAACATCACATCATCCCCTGTATATAATATTGCTCCAGTTCACTCTATCTAATGCAGGCCTTTCACTCTTCTGCATGTTCATGCCCTGAGCACTCAAAATTTTATTCACTCCATCCTTCCATTGATCCCCCTTCTCCTTGTCACCTACAGTTCTTCCACATATATCCTCTTTCTCAACCTCTCCTCACTCATCTTCTCTGTATGTCCAAACCATTTCAGTACACTCTTTTCCACTATCTCAACCATATTCTTATTTTCATATCTCTGTTACTTTATCATTACTTATTCTACTCATATCACAACATATAGTGTCCTCAAACATTTCATTTTGAACACATTCATCCTCTTTTGTAACTTCTTATCTATAGCCTATGTTTCACATCCATACAACACCACCGGGACAACTACACCTTCAAGCACACCCATTTTCAACCTCCTACATAGTAACCTCTTTTTCAACACATTCCTCTATGTTCTTAGACACTTTGTCCCCTTACCTACCCTATGACTCACCTTGGCTTCCATAACTCCATTTGCTGTCATGTCCACTTTCAGGTATCTAAAATGCTTCTCTTCCACCAACTTTTCTCCATTCAGACTCACACCTTAACTAACTTGACCCTTTGCATGCTAAACCTAATAACCTTGATTTTATTCTCATTAATAATTTTACTTTTCTCCTCTGACTCATTCCCGTACTCAGACACCATCTTCTGCAGTTCCCACTTGAATCTGCTTACAGTGCTGTCATAAGGGAACAAGAACTGACGCTTTCCAGGCCCCTCATATGCATACTGCATACAAGCCCATCTCTCCAAAAAGCCTTGCACTTTTCTCCTTCATCATCCCATCCATAAACAAATTAAACTCCCATGGTGATATCACACAACCCTGATGCAGACCCATCTTCACTTGGAACCACTCATCCTCCTTTCTGCCTACTCACACACATGCCTTACTCTTGATAAAATTCCTCACTGCCTGTGACAGCTTTCCTCCCACACCATATATTTAAAAACCTTCTACAAAGCATCTTTATCAACCAAATCATATTCTTTCTGCAGATGTACAAATTCCACATGAAAATGCTTGTTTTTCTCTTAGTGTTTCTCGCGCACATTCTTCAAAGCGAGCACCTGATCTACACATATCAACCACTCCTGAAACCATGCTGTTCTTCCCAGTCTCATGCTCTGTGCATGCCACCTCTCAATCACTATTTTTCCAAACAACTTAACAGGTTCACTAAAAATACGTTTAGCGCTGTAATTTGAACTTTCAACTTTGTCCCCTTTGCCTTTATACAATGTTTCCCTGATCTGACGAGGACAAAAAAAGATCATGAGTGGTAGCAGCTGTAGATATATCACCTTGCAAATATGCAACAATTTCCAAACAAAAACCCCTAAATGTCTAAAAAGAAGCTTCATATTTCTCAGTGTAAGTGAAGAAAAGTAATCATCATATTTCTATAATAAAGAGAGTAATCATCCAATAACACATCCACAATTCTCCATATATGAACCAATGTGTACATCTATAATTCTGCATTAATAAACCAATGAGTCTGCTTCATTAAAAAAAAATTGACAAACATCAACTGCATACAATATTGTCCATGAGTTACATTCATGACTGCTCTGATCTGTAATGAAATATAACCAAGTGGTCTTTACAGCTTCTGTGAAAACCTGTAATGTGGTTCATCTACACAATTAGCTGGGGAATGGTTAATTCTTAAACAACAGGCACAGTCTTGATAGATTAGCATTCAAGAGTAACAGAAAATACACAAAAAACGTATAGTATTAACTTTGTATTGACCCTGTCCACTGCTAAGTGAGCATCCAATGGGGATGTAAATGATGTGGAAATGACACTCTTTTCTCTACTGAGTTTGCTTTCTTTCTGTACTCTTATTTGATACATAGGCAAAGAATATGCAGTAGATAACATGAATAGAAATACTAAATCTTTTAAACTAAGATTTAGTATGACAGATTGGCTGGCAAGTGTGAGGAAGATGCTGAAAGATATGTTTCTTTCTTTATACTGAACACTCTACTCTTACTTCATACACACTCTTATTTCTTACACAAGCTCAGCAGTAACGGTGAATACAAATGAATATATGTAGAAATATTACATCTTTCAAACTACATATAAGAGTGAGGAGATTGAGTAGCTGGCAGTGATGAGGAGGATATTGGAGGTATTTTTTTCTTTGGAAATATTCTAGCTCTTAACCTATCATCTGTTACCCACATCCTCCATTAATCCAAGACTACATAAAAAAAAATTGTGCAACCTTAGTGTAATTACTTCTGTAAGTTCACCGAGATAGCCTTCCTCTTCTTTTAACCTAATACAGCTAAAATCACAGTCATTTTCATTTTCACATTTCTTGCAGTATTCTTCTTCCCTTTCCTCACCAACTAGAGCATATCATGACCGTCATTCTTAATAACTTACATCATCAAACAAACTATGTACATTTCATGGATTCATTGAAAACACAGGGCATTCTGGTGGTTGGCCAAAGTCTTATAATGGTGTCTGTAAGGGTACTGAGGTTAGCAGGATCTTTTTCCGTGTCTTCCTTGCAATGGAAGGCCTTTAGAGGATAATAATAGTACAGTAAATCAGCTGAAGTTTTAAAAAAGAGGCAGGCACCAACAGCATATCAATTATTGTTACTGTTGTTTTTGAAATGACAGCACATTAATTCTTGTTGCTGTTGTTTTCTAAGAGCACAACTGTTGTTGGTGTGAATGGTAATAAGGGTACACATGAGAATGGAGCATTTCTACAGTGGTGCCAGTTTTTGGTACCAAATTCAACAGCAATAACTGAACTGTAATGAGCTGCATTTTCCATTTCTAGCAAGACCTGTCAGGGCATTCTCTATGAAAGGAAGAAAAAAACTTCCTGGAGATTTAAACATGCAATTTAAATTGTATGCTGAGTCTAAAATACTGAACTATAATAAAAAAGTAAAATAGATATAGTTTTGGCATCTTACCTTTCATCTGTTTAGGTGGTGGCTTGACAGAGGTTGTGGCATGAATTGACAATCCTTCAAAGAGCAAAACTTTGGATGCAGACCTAAGAGACTGTTCAAGGCGAAATCCAAATTTTTCCTCAGCTTCAGTATCTTCACCAAAAATTTCCAAGGATCTGCAGCAGATGAATTTGAATTGTATTTTCAACAGCAATACTGTTTTAAAATTTGGGGTTAACCTCAGTAGTTGAAATTACATCCATCATGCATACAGTTTCAATCTTTATTTCCACCTCACTATACATTGCACCTCTTCTGATTACCTTCACCACAAGGGAAAACCTCATTTTTCACCATTTTTGGCTGATCTTTATTATGGTACACTAATAAAGCATCTTATATTCATGGGTGGGCTAGAAAAAATGAAGGACCTGTTCAAATCTAATAACTCAACAAGTTTCCAAGATGAAACACTCTAACCTTTATCAGGATTTCCTATTTTAACTAATTTCCTACACGAAAGACTAACTCAGCAATATATTTCTCTCAATTCTTTGTCTCCTAATCCCTTAACCCTTTTTGGGAGCACAGTCCCATCAGATAACTTCTCAGTCCACAAAAGTCTACATTTCCTTATTCTTGGAAGAAGTGCAACCTTGGGCTGCAGGATCCTTTAGAAAGATCCTGGGTCCTTGGGTAATTATAAACAAATAAATATGACCCCAGAACCCCTTTCACATAGATGCAGCAGCTCAGGCAGCCTCAAGACTGCACTAAACTCAGTAACAAGGACAGGATGGACTCCTTTACAGCATAAAGTTCTTTGGCAAGAACTTGTTATGTCAACATTAATTATACAACCTCCCCAAAGGTGACTTTTCACTTGTGATGTAAGCTGAAGCAGGCAAAGTCTGGTAACACCTCCTATAGTCCAAGAACCAATATATATGTATATAATACAATAGAGTTGAATAATATCCCTTCAAATTCTGTAGCATTCTTCAGCATTTATTTATCTATTGATGCCAACTATCATTAACCATATTTCTGTATAAGTTCCTACTCTGCTAATTCTTTGTCTATGTATATAAGACAATAGTCATGTACATATTTACAACAAAGAAAATCCTTTATATACTACTTCAGAACAGTGGATTGATGACTAACCAACAAAGTTTTGATTTTGCTTCGAAACTGTTAGCCATGAAGGGGATACTATGGTTAAACCTTTCCCAATGACAGGCAACAACTTGTATGTAGGTCGAATATTTGTTGTAACAAGTACAGTACACTCTTGAGGATACTCTACAGCTGTTCCTCCTGTAGATATAAGGAAGTACTATATTTAGTATAATGTAATGAGTAATTCTCAGTATCTGATTTTTAAGAACAAAATACAAAATTTTACACAAGCTTTAATCAAATAAATAATTTGCATTATTCTCAAGCAAATACTAAAAGTAAAGTGCAAGTAATCCTTTTCTACCACTCTCGGAAATCTAAATTGAGATGAGAAAAGTAAGGGTGTAAACAAATTAGGTAGCTCACTAGATAAATGGGGGAGAAAGCAGGGAGAGGAAGAAAAAGAAAAACAAGAAAAAAATAATAGCTTATGACTGTGGTGAAACTAACATGTACCAAACAATTTAATGGGAATGCAGCATGAAAGCTATCAGTGCTTGTGCATTCTCCTATGATGACGCTCTTCCAGCAAACCCATAAATTACGGAGGTTAGTCTGAGCCACACTTCCTAAGGTGTTTCAAGTGGCTGATCCTCAAGTGACAGGACCAGCTGCAAGTGCGACAAATACAATCCTTTGTTAGTAAGTTTTAGCTACATCTCTGCTTCTTCTGCTTGTGCTTAGTTTAGAGCTGAGAACTTGTAATGGCAGTTCTCCTTGTCTCTTACCAGAGCCTACCATATGTTGCTGACAGTACTATAATAATTTAGGCATGTTTGCAGTAAATCTTGATTTGAAGCTTTGGGTGGCCTATTGGTCTCTTTAAATCAGCAATCTCATCACAAAAACATGATTTTCAGTACACATCCATTGTAAATTCTGTGTATCAGCCTGAGCTAGGTCAGGTGTATATTTGAGAAGCATTGGAATACTTGGAGTGGATAGCCTTATTAAGGTTATTTGCATTTTTTATTTTGTCATGGCATGTGATAAAAAGAATGTGGAGTAAACAACGGAGAAGGAAGATGATAAGTTTATGCTCTTACAAACTGCAAGTGACAGGTCTAGTATATCACCATAGTCTTCTTGGTAGTGAGTTTGGCACTGCTCTAAAAGTTCTTTATGAGTTTGCCCAAGGTAGGTGTTACCTTCCCTACATGAACATTTAGCTCCTCAAATGACATGTAAACCACTGAGAATTTGAAAAGTGGAGTTTGTTGACTACCTTTAGAGGTACGTCGTTAACCCTCTCACTGTCGCAGTCCTACTATCCAATGTACATTTTATGTACGTGAGATTCTCAAATACTCTGAAAAAATATCTCCAAGCTTTGGCCAGTACAATTAACTAGATCAAAATTTTTTATATAAAATGATAAGCATCTCAACTTGGTCAAAAACTGCTTGTGTGTGCTCTTTTACTGAGCTACCAGTCACATGAGGTAAGCCAGGATATATCATAAGGCAAGCACTGAGATGAGTGTAATTTCAGGAAGTGTATTTGTCTAGAACAAATATGATTATTAAAGATTTTCATCATGAGTAACTAACATTTTGTGAGTCTCCCATCTTCACCAATTATTACGTATAAGACTTACACAGGTGTAAAACTTTCTCATGATAGAAAATAGAATTGTGAAAAAAAAAAAAGCAAGAGAGGGCCTCCAGGCATTTTCACATTGACTGACCACTGTAAGAAAATTTCCATTCAGTGTAATATGTGTTTGTTCTGGATGGTCACTGCCCCATCAAATGCCTTTAAAGAGCCAAAGTTAGCAGCAGTACGCCAAGGACCTTTTTGATCTTGTCATCAGCGATGGAAAAATTTTGTCAAAAGACATTTTGCATTACTTGGCATAGGTCTATTTCCTAATGACTTATCAATTGCCCAAACTGAGTTCCTCAAACAAATCTTGTGTTTGATTACATTTGCAGTTCAAGTTGGCTACAGGCTTTACCTCTATGGTAGATGAAATTTTTTCCAAATGAGAATCATATCAGTTATTGTTACAAATCCTCTTCTTGCCAGAGGTAAGCACAGGGATCTCGTAAAGGCCATACGTGTGTTTTACGACATGTGAAAGTGGAGGAAATTGAAGGTAAAAACAAGTAAAAGTAAAGTAATAATGTGTGAAAGGAAATGGAGTGAAAGTATAGATTGTGTAAAAGTACAGAAAGTTAAAGAAAGTGTACTAAAGTGTGCTGTGGATATCGGGGGGAAAAAAGAGTGGAAGAAGTGAGGGACTTTAAGTATGTGGAAGCTGTCTTGGGTAAGTGTGGTGTTATGGAAGGAGAGATATGGAAGTGAAGAGAGGATTAAGGGATAGGAAAGTCCTCCCAACCCTGACTTATACGTATAGCCGACGCATGGACAAGGAATGAGGCACATAGGTCAAGAATCCATGCTGTGGAAATGAGCTATTTGAGAAGAGCATGTGGTGTGAGTAGATGGAAAGAAGAAAGAAATGAAAGGGTGTATGAGAGATGTGGCATGGCAAGGAATGCAAAGTGATTGAACTGTGGATTGGAGAAATGGGTGAAAAGTAAGAATTTTTTAGGTTGTTTGGGTATGTTGAAAGAATTGAAGACTGGGAGTTTATAAGGTGTGTTTGATAGTACAATCAAAGGAGTTGATGTGAGTGATAGACCATCTGTGACATGGGAAATAGGGTAGAGGAATAGTGGAGAGAGAGAAACAGAGGAAGAATGCGTGGAATGGCGTATTATGGGAGGGAGTCACGCGAGCACCGGGATAAGTGGAGACTCTTTTGCCGTGGCCACCCCTCGATGGGAGTTCCTGTAGGAAATGGGTACGAGAGATCTTCATAGATAGATTGACGACATTTCGAAGTTATGCTCGAAGATATCTCTTACAACATATTTACTTCTCAATTAATTAATAATCAAGACTTTGTAGTGAAGAAAATGTAAAGTTATACAAAGAATATATTACAAAATAATGTAACAATCAATTTCATTGGTGATGAAAGCACACGCTTTAGGTATGATTTTACCTAGTGAGTGAGTTGAAGGTGTGGCAGATTTCTAGAAAAGGAATAACACCTCCAAAGATGAAATAAATGAATGAAATTTCCTCCAAGGCATCTTTAAAATTTGTAGAGTTTGTTGGGGTAATATTAGTTGTATTTTTAGTTGTAGCACCTGCAATTTTATCAAATTTCAGTTTTCATACAGTGGGCAGGGCTATGAAGTTAAGGGAAAATGATGGGTAAAAAATGATGAAAATAAAAATTTGACAGTTTAATTGATCCATTAATAATATGTTGAAACATTGAAATAGTAAATGAAGAGAAAGGATTCCACTGAAGTCGTAAAGAATCACCTGTCACTTGTTTGTTATCTCTAAAGCTGTATTTAAGTTATATGTCAGTATACAAGGCAAATTAAGCAGTAATAAAAGAAAATTTCTTACCTGTAAAGCATTGCAATAAATGCCTATTATCCTTTATCAGTTATGCATTCTATTTAATGCCAACATGGATCATAATGTTTGAATCCAACTCTGTCCGAGTTTTAGAAAACCTGTTGGATAAGCACAGATGTTAACATTCATTTATGGCTCCAATTAAATTTTATGAGATATCTCAGATTCTTATATTCTTATATGTGAGACATGTGACTCAGCTCACTGTAATGTATGCGAGCGGTAAGGTGGTCATCCATGAGTTAGGGCCAGTAAAAAGGAAGGCTCCTGGTCCACATTGT
>JAUTZA010211910.1:0-10085 GCA_032273845.1 Panulirus longipes | reverse complement strand
GACAGTGTGTTCCGAGTAGACAAGACCTGTAATTTATAGTCCAAAAATTAAATAAGGGGGAGATGAAATGTGCGGCAGCATTATGCGCCTCTTGTGCGAGTTTTCATGGTAGACTATATTCATCCATCATTTGCTTCAGAGCTTTTGCAGTGAAGCCGGTATGGTTCTTGGAGGGAACCCAGCCTCGGTGTGAATTCTGATGATGCTGATGATTAGTTGTATAAGTAGACCACAGTTTGAGATCCACGTCTGAAAAATATATGCACTCTTGTACAGTCGGTCGGAATGCCTGTGTATGTGCAGTCATATCCATATATATGATTATCATAGGAATAGTAATCGAGTTTATGAATGTATCCCATCACGAAATGATTACGTTATCTCATTCTCCCTATTTAAGTACTAATATTTATTTCATCACCTCTAATGATGCATTTTCACGTTGCCTTAAAAGCTTCTAGGATGTAGGTCACAAGAGGGATCCTCTGAGACTCGCCGTGTATACTTATCTTGCTTTTGTATCCATCTAAATCGGTGAGAGGAGTTAATGCAGTATAAAATTGTATTATTTGTCAAGTACACTACTGGCAACCTACGTTCAGTTGTTGACTTTCAGGAATTCTGTACCCACGTGCGAACATCAAGGTTTTGCTAGTGGCAAAGATAGATTTCAGGTAAACCTGATTTGAATTCTACGGTATATTGAAATCCAGCCCACAGTCGCTCAAGAAGATAACTTCCAGTGAAAAGTAAGATTCAAGTTAAGTGGGGTATATTTTGCGTTCGGTCAGTACTATTAGAAATCCAAAATGTCTTTCCCCATACAAGACCCATGTCCTGATATTTCACCTTAAAAGTGCTAGATTATCACCTTAAGTGCTGAAGATGTGTGCAGATACACTTAAGTAAACCTCTTGAGATATTATATTCTTCATGATGTCACTTGGCAGAGGCAGAGTGCTAAGGGAATGGAAACAACGAACGTTATGCCTGTATACAGTATAAGAAAGAGGATACTGGGAACAGTCGCTGAACTACTGGCCGGTCTCACTGATGAGTGTGGTATATATAATTATGTTGAGACAGTAAGAAAGCAAGTAGATGATTCTCTATAGGGTAGAAATAACCCAAGTGAGAGCCGGTATGTTTTTAGGAAAAGGTCATTTGTAACAAAGCTCTTGGATTTCTACAAGAAAGTGAGCCTTGTGTAAGGGACTCCACGAGTGTAAAGCTCCATCCCCAAACAGTGTAAATAGGTAATTAGATTATTACACACACACACACACACACACACACACACACATCTCCGTAGTGTAGCGGTTAGCGTTATTGATCGTCACGCATGCATGGGTCATATGGGATCAAACCTGCATAGGTTCGAATGCAGGTCGCGGTTGCCAGTTCACAGTTCACCCAGCTGTTCATCCTTTCCTAAGGGGCTTTTCGATAAAATGGGTAATCGCAATAAGCTAGGGTATGTCTATGTGTGCATACTTACTTATGAATAAAGACATGGTACATACGAGTTTATAAAAGGTTTAGAGGGGGTAAAACAAGGGTAAAACTCTCTCTAACACACATTCCTGAATTCAGTAAACCATTCTCTACATATTTTTCATTTATTACACCTAAAGAAGCACAAATAATTAATAGAGGTGGTCCAGAGGGAGACAACTAGATGATAAGGATCAGAATTAAGAGAGCTGAGTGACAGGAAAAGGTTTGAGGGAAGAGGAAGGAGTGAACTGATCACAACCTGTAATTTTTTAAAGATACAAGGGTAGACCTACCAGAGGTTGTGGCAGGAAATTAAGCCAGAAATGGTAGATGAGATATGAAGAAGTACTTTTATGGTATGATTAATGGATGAATGGAATAAAATGAGTTGTGGAAGAGCGAATGTGAACAACGTACATTCTCTTAAAAAGCAGTGTAATAGTTGAAAAAGATCGAGATCTCCCTCCCAGTACAATACAAATAGGTGAATACAAATAGTTAATGACACATGAAAATATAACAGTGCAGTTTTATTCTAATGCAAAATGGAATAGGTTACAGTGTATAGTTGACAATGTAGCTTGATTACCTCTTGTTCTTGCCATATCAATTAGGGCCTTTCCTTACAGGTGAATGGGAGGGAGTTGGCTCCTCCTGGAGATGACACCTTCTGCGGCCCACTGCACAATCGTGTATGCCGGGATGTCATCTTCCTCATCCTCTTTACCGCTTTTGTCATAGGAGCCGTAAGTGTACCGCATTCTTGTATACTTGCTAATCCTCTGCTGTATGATCCTGTATTGTTGTAATTATATGTTTGATATTGATTTCTAACTTTATGCATGTTTTATTTCTCTAGCTTGTGTGATGGTATATACATGATTCACTTTTTAACTTACAGTAGCTCTGACCTCATGGTTGCATGCTTGTAATTTCATCTTATGTTCGAATATGAAATTTAGACTAATTCCTAGCAAAAGTTCCTCATGTCTTTGTACTTAATTCTGTTTTGCTGTTTGTCCATTCTGTATTCTTTATAATATACTTTACACACAGTGCTCTATTGATGTTACTTCAAATGTGACAGTGTTTTGTTACATTTCTTTTCTTTTTGTTGTTCTGCACATGATCATGTGTCATTATTACTTTATTATGTATGCAATATTGCTCTTATATGATTCTATGTTGGTATCATTCTACGTGGTTTTGTATCACTGTTACTTCATATATGTTATGGTTTGCAATTTATTCATAATCTCTTGCTGTTTTCTCTTCATACAAGATCATGTGTTGCTACTTCTTCATATGTGATCTTGTATGGCTAGTATTTCATACTTAATCGAATGTTGAATACTTCAGACATGGATTGTCATTGCCATGATACCATATGTGATCACCTTTTCATGTTTTTTTTCTTTGTAGTGAACAACATGCCACATCAATGTCATCTAAGGTGAAAAGAAAGAAGTAAGAGAATAAGAATGGATGAATTAGTCAAGACTGCAGGTATTTGTAGACTTGACTCTTAAAGGTAGAAAGGTTATTGGAAGAAGGTAATACAAAGGTATATTTACATGTAATCGCGACACTTGCCAGATGCTTCTGGTATTGTTGTACAGGGGTACCTAGTGACAGTACTAGGATCCCGATTCCTCTATCAAGGAATAAAGTATTAAAACTGAGAAAAAAAAGAGAATTCCACAGCTTTGCTGTTTGGGGAAAGGAGGAACCATAACATATCAGTCAATCCTTTTGTAGCCACATCCACTCAGAACTATGGAAAGCAGCAAACTTGAGTGCCCTGGTTCCAACCTGTGATGGCAGAAAGATATGCAGACAGCTCACATAAGCAGTGACTAAAACAGCACACAAAGAGCAGGGAGAGGGCAGCAACATCACAACAGACAGAAAAGGATGCTTGCAGAGAAGTGATGTCTGAAGAATTGATGAAACAGAAGGCCTTTGATATCACCCTCGCTGATAAGGAGGTTGACAAAGAACCATTCGGGATGTATAAGTAGGACTCCGTGGTACTTGATTGAATAAAACCCATTAGATATGTGCTAGTTACTCAAAAGAAAATTTATTATGGCATCTTTTGTTTATGGCAACTTCAGTTTCTGGAGAGCAGACACTGCGGTGTTGATTATATGGAGTTTCAAGGATTAAGTGGAAGATATGGTTATGCCCAACATGCTTATGTTATTACAGGGTTGAATTATGGTGTTTTCAAATTGAACAGAGAAGAATTAGTTACACTTACGAAGAGACATAAGAAGAAATTGCATCTTAGCACTATTAGAATTAACCTGACTATTGCTTCCCCAATTCAAGATGCTGCACAGTTCCATAATGAGTGAAAAGTTAGGTATCACATATGACACCAATATGACATACTCCACACAGCAAAAACATCATCATAAAAGGAACACAATTTAAATGCCCTTTGTATATTACTGAGCAGGCATCAGAGATATAGATAAATAGATAGAACCAGATTTAGACAAGATAAAGAATCCATCAACTTCCTTTACTAACAATTCATTCACTGCACAAAATAGTGTACTCAGAACAATTCCTGGCAGCCTAGAACCTTAAACCCTCATCAACTACACAATGGAACAAAGATCCTCCTAAAATAGTTCCACTTAAACATGCTCATCACTCAATTCTCTGCAACTGCACTAGATTGCTCCCATCCACACCACTCATGAACTAACCACCAGCCCTTAAGTGAGAAAGAGTTTACCCCTGCCTCACGCTTCAGCAACCTCTACATCTAACAAATATAACAATTATGAAACACATACACACTAAAATAACCAAAAAACCTGCCCTTCCAACTTGGTCTTAAACTCCAACCATCCAAATCAACCCATTAGAAGCCACACTCCCCAGACACATGAGTCATACTTTCCTGTCTGTGTACTGGACATCACCCATCCCAACAACATTAAAAACACCATTTCATCATATCCCAAGACCCTTCATGCCTACAGTGCAGCTACCACAAGGAAGTCGTCAAGGACTTACTCAGTTACTCTACATACTCCACATGTGGATGCATTCACAACATTACCACACTGTATGACCTATAGTCTCAACTGGTGGACATGGCCATCTTCCTGATCACTGCAAATGCCTCATAGAAATAGAAGGGACTCCTGGGGCCGGAAGCACATATATAGTGTATATGATATAGCCTTTACTTACTCCTTACTTCCTAGTGTGGGAGTTCCTTCCTTCTTCTACAGGGCCCTTGCAATGATCAAGATGACTACAACTGTCTTATGGGACCACAGTTATTAAAGTGTAGGGGTGCTGTGTGTTTGTGTATGTGTGTGTGTGTGTGGGGTGAGTATAGGGTAATTGACCAGTAAGTTTTCTGTGTCTTCATCTTGATACTTGCATTGTAGCCAGAAAGGGTCTTGAGATATGTTGAATCTATTTTTGTAGTGTTGTAGGGATGGGTGATGTCCAGAATGTTTGGAAGGTGTGATTTACATATTTGGTAGGTGCGATTTCAGATAGGTGTGTAACTAGTGGAGTTGTGTACAAGAATGAGATGAAAGGGTAGCTGCTTGTGCTTGCTTTGTTATTTTGGTGTGTATTTTTTTTTGTCAGTGTTGTGTTTGTTTGAGATAGGGATCTATGAATATAGATGGCTGAAGTATGTAATTGTGATATGCTTTATTACCAAGCATATTGAGGCAGGATGGTATTGAGAGTATTTTTGTTACCTTGTGTAGGTGTTGAGTCTTCTTGGTTACTTGGCAGCCAGTGTTTGTTCTGAGTGCTTTGTTTTATGTAGTTAGCAACTTAGTAATGTATGCTTTTGGTAGGGTTATAGACCAAATAGGTGAGGTAAAGCTTAGGTAACAATTGATGTTCTAAGGGCATTTAGTTGTTTTGCTTTTGTCTTAATGTCTTTTGTGTCATATGTGATGACAAAAATAGTTGATATTTTGTTGAGTGGGAGTGTATGGTCGTTTATGGTGATGGGAGGGTGCAGGTTGAATTCTTGTCTGTCTTGGGTGAGAAGGATGACTGAAGACTACTGTGGAGATGCAGACATTCTGTCCTGGGTGAATCATTGATATCCTTGATTAGGGCATTCACTTGCCCATAATGTATTGCCACATCTACCATAAAAATTATTAAGGAAGGGAAGGAAGTGAGTTGAATTGTGTAAAGTGGAGTAATCAGTGAAAAAGTGGATGGGGTTTAAACGGAGAAGAGAATGTTGTATATGGGGAAGAGAAAGAGAGTAGGTGACAACAAAAAACTCTGAGGGAGATGAAAGGGAGACATCGTTCCATGAAGAATAACTGCAATGGAACACAGAAAAACAAAAAACCAAAGGATGGAAGTTTAGAAAGTAAAGACTTTTGCCACACCTACTCACATGCTTAGGAGATTTTGAGGGCCATGATAAAAGTTTCACCAAGATCCCCAACAGAGGAGGATCAGAAGTGAATTACGTAGGTGAGGTCTCCAGTAAACCTTGTGCTTCAAAAGCCATATTAGTGGCCAGGAAGAAGGGAATGGGATTCTAAGGGTTTAAAGATTGAGATTTAAGGAGAATTTTGATAACATTAGAGATAACAGAAGTGAAAGGAGTGAACAGATAGTTGGAAGGGTTAGAACAGTCTCCTTTCATGGGATGGGCAGCCCCAAGGCATTCTTCCAGGAAGAAGGACACGTTTGGATTCTTAAACAAAGACAAAATAGGTGAGCAGTCATGGGTCCAGGTCCTATGGACTGTGACACATGCAAACAGGTCCTTAGAGCATTGGCCAGAATAATTCCTGTAAGAACAGAGATAGAGAGGCATCATAAGCTTCACACATAAAGAAATAGTTGAGTGATGACATCCAGAAAGTTAATGAAGTGGAAGACTTTTGATTCCACATAGGTTAAAAGGAAGTTGGAGGAAAAACCACCCCAGATGTGCAAGCACTACTCCATACAAGAATAAATGAGACTCCTTTGAAATGGGAATAGCTGCTCAGAGGAAAAATTTCAGCACCTATGACAACCCCAGCTTTTGTAAAGTAAATGTAATCGTCTGTTATTACTTCATACTTGAATGTACGTTACTGTTGTGTTATATTTGATCATTTGTCACTGCTGCTTCATGATACTGTGTTGCTGTTATTCTTTATTATTTTTTTTTTTTACACTGTAGCCTAGCCCTTGTTGGTCTTACTCTGTACAAGATACTTTTACTGTGCTTCATACTTGAGCACATGTATCCTATATATGATGCACAGAAATATATCCATGTTATATTATCATCCTTTTTCTTTAAGGAGTTTTGTTGTTCTCAGATTTTCTACCTTGGCTATGTGGCCTGGGAAGGGGACCCTGCCCGTATCATCTATGGCCATGACAGATATGGTAATGTGTGTGGCCAAAAGAACAAAAAGTACTTCAACCTTGCTAAATCTGGCCAAGACTTCACTAAAAAGCCGTAAGTACTTGCTCTTGCTTAAGTTCCCCATACCCACAATTGTACATGATCTAGTTCTTCAAGAACCCATTTGAACCTAGTCCAGTTCTCAAGGACCACATCTGCCTGCTTTAATTTCCTAAAGCCATACCTGTACTTCACTAAGATCCTCAGTACCACACCTCTACTTGGCCTAAATCACAACATCTGTACACACAAACACACACACACATTCTTCCCAACTAATGAGTCAACAACACAGTCACCTCTTTTAAGAAATTCAACTGTCATGTCATCCACTGCAGCCACCTTGCCATATTTCAGCTTATGCAAGGCTTTCATCACCTCTTCTCTTTTCACTACACCACTGCTTTCACTTTGCATAGTTCTCCAGTCCAGTCACCCTACATCTGCCACCCTATCATCAAAAATGTTCATTATTCTTTCAAAGTACTCATTCCATCTCCTCTTCACCTTATCTCTGCCTGTTAGTGCTTCCCCATTTGCACCCCTTCACCAATGTTCTCATTTTGTTCTCTTTTTTTCACATTATTAGCATCCTTCTGAAACATGCCCACACACTTTTCTTTTCTCTTTCCCTAGCAACTTGATATCCCCATCCCGCCTCTCACTCTCCTTTCTCACATACCCACCTGCATGCCACACACTTCTCACACATGTAAGTAGTGCTTCTTTAAATACCTTTCATTCCTCACCGACTCCCCTATTGTCCTCTCCTGTTATTTCATCGCACAAGCCTCTTTCAAAAGACCATGCACACCACTAGCCTCCTGAATATTTAGGCCTTCGTAATTCAAAGCCTCTTTTACTCCATTCTTCCATATCCTTCTTGGTCTCTTCCTCCCCCTTGCTTCCTTCAATCTTGGCATGAATATCCTCATAGTCAATCTCTCATTGCCCATCCTGTCTACATGTTCAAGCCCTTCCAGCAGACCTCTTTCAGCTCTCTCATTCATACTCCTCTTAATACCAAACATCTCTCTTCTGTCATTCTTAACATCCTCAGTTCCCCTCATACCATACCATATATTGTATTCAGGCACTTCATCTCCAGCATGTCCTCCCTCTTCCATAATTTTGCATTATGGGTCCAAGATTCATGCCCAGATGACGCTATTAAGACTACTATCCCATTAAAGATAACCATCTTTGCTCTCACAGACAGTACCATTCTCACACATTCTTCAATGGTGCTTTATAAGCCACTCTTACATACCTGTTTTATCTTTCACAGACAGTAACCACTCCCACACTTACTTCAGTGCTTCCTTATCCCTACCCTTACCTATGTTTGTTGCAGCTGCCTTAGTTCCATCTGCTAGATGTCCATTCCCAGGTTCTAGAACTCAAATACTCCACTTTCTCCAGGTTTTCCCCATTCAACCATATTCATACCAGCCTGTCTCAACCCCTTTGGTTAAACCTCATCACCTTATTTTTATTACATTGACCCTCAACTTCCTCCTTTCACACACACTCCTGAACTCAGACACCAGCTTATGAAACTTCTCTTTTAAGTCTTCAACCATAGCCAAGTCAGTTGTAAACAGCCACTGACTCATCTCCTAGGCACCCCCTTCCCTAGCATACTATAGACCCATCCCTTCTCTAAGACTCAAGGATTTACTTCTTTCACCACCTTATCCAAATACAGGTTGAATTGCCATCATTGGCATCACAATCCCTTGACATAGACCCCTTGAACTTGGAATGACTCATGCTTTTCCCCTCCTCACACACAAGCTTTATGCTCTTGATAAAAATCCTCACAACATCTTGCAACTTTATTCCTACATTTCCTCAAGGCATCTCTCATCCCCAACATGTACTTCCTCTAGGTCCATATATGTAGTAATCTTTCTCTTTCTTCAAATATTTTTTTGTAGAGATTTTACCAAGCAAGCGCTTGGTACACAAGTCCTCTGTCTCCCCTGAAGCCACGTTGTCTTTCCCTAGTCGATATTCTTTCTCATTCACCTCTTTCCCATATACCTCCCCAGATATACTTAAGACTTAAACCTCTGTAATTTTAGCATTCACATTTGGTCCCCTTGCCTTGATATAATGGCACTAAATAAACATTCTGCCATTTCTCAGGCACCTTCCCTTAGGCTATACAGTCACTGAAAAACCTGATAAACCAGTCTGTAACACTTTGACCCCTTTTCTTAAAAGACTCAGTTGGTAACCTAAGGATGCTAACAATTAATGTAATGATTTTGGCAGCTTCTGTAAGGGTGAGAACAGCTGGTGCTTGCAAGTTATGTGATACACTGGCATCTAAAGGAATAGTGGCAGTAATTATTATGATAGTGGTAGCAGCCATTATAATAATTAAACAGCTGGGATGACCATGACATTGGTTGAAATAGGTATCATTGGCTTTAGCAACAGAAATAGCAAATGCAGTGGTGTTCACAGCAGATGGGATAGTAATAATAACTAATATGTTGGTGTAGCTTAATTTGTGGTGCCCACAGCATTGTATTAGCATAAGTTGTAACAATTTTGGCAGTTGAGGTAATTGTGACACAAGCTCTATAGACATCTCTTGTTGCAGGTATCACAGTTTGGGCCTGGAGATGGGTGAGTTGGTAGATGGACGTGGATTGACTGGGACTTGTGTGGCCAGATGTCCAGCTAACAAGTAAGAGATTGACTCTGAATACCTCCATGTTTTTACATTCCTCTCCAACAGCTACCATATGCTTGTGGTACACTCTGTATCTCAGATGGAAATCACGTTATACCTGTGGTATATTGTGAAACACTTGGATATCGTAAGAATAAAATTTTGGTGATGAAGTATTAAATGTACCTGGCAAACAGTCCATGACTTACCTCAGGTGTATTTCCTGGTTTATCGGACTAATGGTGCTTTAAGCATTACATTTGCTGTACTGTACATGGTATTGTTCTTATATCCCCAAAGTTTACTTTATTAAAAGTGTACTAAGCACTTCAATTACTTTACACTAATTATTTTCTTTATTTTTATACTTGATTGCTGTTTCCTGCATCTGTGAGGTAGCACCAGGAAACAGACAAAGAGACCCATCCACTCATATACACACATATTTACATACATGCACATATATGCACAATATGTACATAT
>JAUTZA010209700.1:0-10092 GCA_032273845.1 Panulirus longipes | reverse complement strand
CTTGAATTTGTTTGCAGACAATGCATAGATCATGAGGTAAATGAAGAGTGAAGAGAATTGCATGAACTTATAACAGGACCTAAACAGACTTTTCAAAGTTGGCGTGATACATGGTTGGTGAAATTCAATCCAAGCAAATGGAAAATAGTGAAAGTGAAAGTGAAAGAAAGCCTCAATATAATTGCTATCTAGAAGTAAATAAGCTTCAGGATTTTGTGTGTGAGAAGGACCTGGAAGCTGACATCGTTCCTGACCTGTCACTAGAGTCTCACATTAAGAAAACAGTAATGGAGAAAAACCATCTGATGGCAAATAGTAGAACAGCACTCCAGTATATGGGTTCGGAAATAATTAACAAGGTTTTCATATTCTACATGAGGTCAATCCTAGAATGTGCTTCTCAAGTTTGGTGAACATGCCAAAAGAAGCACAAAGAACTAATAGAGAAGGTCCAAGTGAAAGCAACAAAGAATGAAGAGAGCTTCATTACAGGGAAAGGCATGAGGTTTCAAATTTACCCACTTAGTAAGACAAAATAGTGATTGGTGACCTGTTCACTACTTTTAAGTTTTTAAAACAGATTGATGACATAGACAGTGAGACAGAGGGATGAAGCATCCATGGAACACAACATGAAATTAAGCAAGACACTTGTTAAAAAAATATGTAAAGAAGCACTTTTATTGTATAAGAGTGGAAGATGAATAGAACTGATTGGCTAAGGATATAGCTGACATAGACACCATAAATGAACTTAAAAATTTGTTTGACAGTAGAGAATGTTTAAAAGATGGGGATCCACAAGTATAAAACTCCTGATATAGTAAAACTAGGTAGTCACAAACATGTAATTACATGTACTTTATGAAAACCTTAAGACTCACTCAAATGAAACAGCAATGCACCTTTGTTGAATTACTGAAAGATTTCCACTTTTTATATATGTTTCCTCTTCACAAGACAACACCTAGCACTATCACTCACAATATATTTGGGTACTATGAAAAGGACAGATTTTATAAAAAAATCACATAAATAACAGAAAAGCATAGAGTTTTGCTACTACACATTCAAACAAAGAGAATGGTGGCACAGACTATAGCAGCCATATATGGAAACTCATGCTCAAGTTGATGGTAACTTTGAATGCACTGGACTACTGATTTTTGGGAGTCTACATGTTTCAAAATCACAGATTTTCAATATTCAACTAGCATGAATTAAACTAACTGGAGCTGTTTAAGTTGGATATGGTGAAAATAAGAAAATGCATCAACCTGTATCACAATACATCACAGAGATAAGAAGACAGGAGTACACTGTATTTAGATATATACATTTTTACTCTCACATCAATTCAGCTGTATACATCAATGACTGTTAAGCACAATCTTGTAGGGAAAGTAAACTGCAGCAGAACCTATGTAGCTGACAGCAGGAGAGACCACGATTCTAATTCTATTTTTCTGGTACAGGTTGTATCTCTCTAATCCAGTGCGCTGAGGTCCGGCAACTCCCATGCTCCGCCACGTTTTGAATCTGAAACCATCATTTTGTGGATCTGCCACCAGGGTGGTGCTGTTAGCAACTTAGCAGCGATAAGGTGCCAAAATCTGCTTACACTGCAGCCGAGCTAATTAACAATCCTGTTAATTTCCTATATCTAGCTGTATTTCTGCCCTTCAGGACGTCATCCAAGAGACCAAGAGGTGCAAAAGATGGTGATAGTGCTAATAAGCATAAGCATAAAATCTTTTCAGTGCTTGAAAATTGAAAAGGTGCTGTTACTGAGAAAATTAGACAAAGGAACTTCTGTAAAGACTTTGTGTGAGTAGTATGAGATTGGATCGTCAACTGTGTATGACTTAAAGAAACAAAAGGAGCAGAATTTAAATTTTGTTGCTGAAAATGGAAGCCAGAAAAGTTTAAAGTTTTGGAAAACTTTGAAAGGTGCCAGGAGTACAGAATTATACAGTGCAATTATAAACTGGTTTAAGCTCCAACATAATGAAGGTGTAAGCATTTCTGAGGAGATGCTTAGCTGCGACAAGGTTTGTGGATGAATTTGCTCAGTTAGTGGCAGCGGAAAACTTAGCCCCAGAATAAGTGTATAATGCTGACGAATCTGCCCTGTATTGGCGCCGTATGCCACGAAAAACTCTTGCCCAAGAATTGAGGAGTCTCCATGTTGGGGTAAGGATTCCATAGGTAGAGTAAAACTTCTTGGCTGCAGCAATGCTGCAGAAATACATGAAACCAAGCTGATGGTAATTGGTAAGAGTGTTCACCCGAGGGCTTTTAAAGGAATGAAAATTCTTCCACTTACCTACCGTGGTATTAAAAAAGGGTGGACAACAACTAAGCTTTTTCTTGATTGGTTTGAAAATTACTTTGGGCATGAAGCCAGAGCACACCGTAAAGGATCATCCACACTATCGGGCAGTGCCCGCCTGGCACGAGTGTTAAGTCCGTAATCAGACACTTTGTGGCAACTTTGATGGACAAATCAGCGGATTGCCCTTGCAAAAATATTTTTTATTTTATATAATTGTTTGGCACACCCCAAAGCAGAACCTTGTTTGGGAGCATTATTAGTTGTATTATTTCATGCTTTAAGCTCTCTTTTACCTTTGAAAACACAGCAATATGTATGTGGAATGAACTGGCAAGACTAGAGGTTGGGCATATGTTTACATAGGGGTTCCCTTAGGGATCAGTGTCTGTTTTCCGGCATTTTCTCAGGTCCGGCAGTGGTCAGGTCCCAAGGTTGATGGATTACAGAGGTTCAACCTGTACTGTAAATTTCTGTATTCTAGGCATATGCCTTTATCATTCCTATTTCAGTTTACACGTACAAGAAAATATACAGAGTGACCATAGAAACAATCAAGAGATCAGATTCTTGCCTAAAGTCAATCACTGATGAATCTTAAATACACCAATATTTGAAAGGCATTGTGGCAGAAGGTAATAATATAATTCTACAAGAAAGATATGCAAGGAGCACTGTGAGCTACCCCTGCCATTCTGGCAAAATCTTGTAAGTACTCTGTAAGTAGGCAGTACTCCAATTTGCTCCCTCTGCTTCTGATATGTATATCCTGTAAGTCAAGTCTCTTCAGCCATGCTTTCCATATAACAAAATATTTCACTACACCCTGTTCAGCTCTCTCAATCATGCTGTGCTTACTTTTACACATCATATCATACACTGTCATACCTTACATGATCAACCATCCTGACACCATATGCTGTTCTCTAGTATTCATCCAACCTCTTCCATTCTTTTGCATTTAAGACCCATTCTTACACCCATAAAGCACTGTCAGGCCTAACACATCAACAAGCACACTGATCTTAGCCCTCGTAAAGAGAAACCTCTCTTTTCACACACTCCTAAATACACCCAGAACCTTCATTTTCTCACCCACCCTATGCTTTGCTTCAGCTCACATGGTTCCATATCCTCTTAAAGGTATCTAAAACACACTTCCTCTAGGTTTCCTTCGTTCATATTCACTCTCAAACAAAACCTGTTTCGACCTCCTGCTAAACCGTATTGCCCCACTTTTATTCACATTAATTCACAGCTTCATCCTTTCATACACACTTCCAAACTCAGACACCAGCTTCTGTAATTTCTCACTTGAGTCAGCTACCAGAACCATGTCATCAGCAAACAGCATCTGACTTACATCCCAGACATCTCAACATCCAGCATACTGTATGCCTAACCTCTTTTGAAGATCCTTGTATTTACTTCCCTCACCACACTATCCATTAACAGATCAAACAGCAATAAGGATATCACACACCCTTAACAAAGACCTACCTTCACTTGGAACCACTCACCTTCCTCCCTTCCTATTCATATACACATGCCTTACTCTCCTGACAGAAATTCCTCATGGCTAGTAGTTGCTTTCTTCCCACCTCATATATTAGTCTGTAAAACCTTCCACAAGGCATCTTATTACCTCATCACATGCTTTCTCCATACCCATAAATGGCATATACAAATACTTTTTTATCTCCAATTATTTTTTACACAATGTCTTCAAGGCAAACACTTGGTCCACACATTTCCTACCTCTCCTAAAGTCATTCTTCTCCTACCTAATCTGGTACTCTGTGCATGCCACAACCCTCTCAATCACCACTCTCCCATGCAATTTATGAGATATACTCAACATTCGAACACTCACTTTTGTCTCCCATATCTTCATATAATGGCATAATACAGGCATTCTGCTAGTCCTTAGGTACCTCACCTCAAGCCAAACATATACATTGAAAATCCTCTATAAATAATCAGCAGCACTGTCACCCCTTTCTTCAAAAATCATACTGTAATAATAATTATAACTGAAAGTACTCAATAAGTGAACCAGTTTTTTTTGCTGATGATACAGAACTGGTGGCTGATTTGAGTGAGAAACTGCATTAGTTGGTAAATGGGTTTGGAAGAGTGTGTGAAAGGAGAAAGTTGAGAGTGAATGTGAATAAAAGCAAGGTTACTAGGTTCAGCTGGGTTGAGGAAGGTTACTAGGTTCAGCTGGGTTGAGGAAGGTTACTAGGTTCAGCTGGGTTAAGAGACATCTTGGTTAGGATGCAAATTTGAATGGAGAAGAATGGGAGGAAGTGAAGTGTTTTAGATATCTGGGATTGGACATGGCAGCGAATGGAACCATGGAAGCGGAAGTGAGTCATATGGTAGGGGATGGGATGAAGTTCTGGGAGTGCTGAAGAATGTGTGGAAAGAGAAATCATTATCTGGAAGGGCAAAAATGGGTATACTTGAAGGAATATTATATGGTTGCGAGATATGGACTATAGATAGGGATGTGCACAGGAGGGTGGATATGTTGGAAATGAAATGTCTGAGGACAATATGTGGTGTGAGGTGGTTTAGTTGAGTAAGTAATGAAAGGGTAAGAGAGAGATGTGGGAATAAAAACTGTGTGGTAGAGAGAGCAAAAGAGGGTGTTGAAATGGTTTGGACATATGGAGAGAATGAGTGAGGAAAGGTTGACAAAGTGGATATATGTGTAAGAAGAGGAGGAAACAAGGAGAATGGGGAAACCTAACTGGAGATGGAAGGATCAAATGAAAGTGATTTTGAGCAACTAATTTCCTTGGATGGGTGCTATATGGATGCTGCATTCTCTGAGTTGACTGATTATTTGTGAGTGTTTATTCTTAATGTTACTGGCATTAAGTTGCAAATCTTCATTTTGTCGTTGGGGTTCTGTGAAGTAGAATGACTTATTTGAGAAGATTGAGAATGTGAACTCTGTAATGTTGTCTATTGGAAGTTTATGCTTGAGGTGAAAGTTGTTTGTGATGGGGCTTTATAAGCTGCTGTCTGAATGGTTGCTGCATGTCCAATCTTCTGAGAAGTCTCTAATGGATGACAGTAATGTTCAGTGGAGTTGATACCAATGACTGCAGTTGGGGCAGTGGTTTTTAGTACATTTGGCACTACGGGCACGTGTATATTGGTGGTCAAGGGTGAAGGTTAATTTCACCAGCTTGCATCAGTAGTTGAGATCTGACCTGGCCATCATCCCTCTCTACTGAAAAAACGCATGAATTCATAAGATGTCGGAGTTTAACCCAGTGTACACACTGCACAAAAATGAACTTTACACCAGTGAATGAAAGATCTGAGATCGATCACATGTTAACTTTACGAGGTTGTATGCTCTCAGATTTTTTCATCCTTATATCATATTACATTACTTTGAAAGTGTAAAATATTTTTTTGTGCTAGTTTTTCTGAAGGAACACAGTAAGAGATATAGTAAAGGAATAAAAAATATTGCTGTTAAGCTTACTAAAGGAAAAAAATCTTATGCTCCATAAAGGTAAAAAAAATTTTTAGTTAAGCTGATGGCAGTATATATTTCCCATATAATATCCTTCATGTCGAAATAGACAGGAAATAGTAATAAGGGATTAAATTAATATCCCAACAATTGTCCAATATGTGAAGCAAAACTGATAACCAAAACACACACAACAACACAGTTTCATGTATAAAAGAGCTGTTAACGTTGTTTACTGTGAGCAGATTTTTATTAAACACAAGGAGACTTTCTATATGAATTATATTAGATGAAAAAGAGAAATAGCCCCTCATATACAAGATGAAGATAACAGGGATGGAAAACACAACATTAATATGTCCAGGGCAAGATTATAATAAAAAAATATAATAACTATAAACACAAATATGACTTCAGTCATCTACATAAACTAATATATGGATAAACAATAGTAATGAGAGGAATACAGCAGAACATTTTAGGTTTAAAGCAAAGTGAAAGAAGACAAAGAGGGGCAACTCTAGGAGTACAATATACAGCAAAGAGTGAGTTAAACAACGAAATAGTTTATGGGAATCAGTAATGTTACTGGCATTCCTGTTGCAACCAGACTGGTGAAGCTATAATGAAAGAGAAAATTGAACTCCAAATAAAAAAGAATCAAAAGTATATAATGTGCTTTGAAAACTGGCACTAGAGAATTAATAAAACACATGAAGGCAAAATATTACTATAAAACAGAAAATCCTTAAGAATATAAAAATTACTCATGGATGAAAGATAGCCACACCTAAGTAAATACTTAATACCATTTTAATGAAATGAAAAAGAAAGTTCAAATGAATTCTTGAAACAGTGTGGCAACAAAACATTGAGAAAAAGCTTTGGAATTGTTTTATATCTTGTACAACAGTCTTACTTTGCAATAAGAATATCCCCCTAAACAGGGTCATCCTGCAGCTTAGCGAGGCCATTGCTTCCAAATTACAATCTGGAAACACCACCCAAATAAATATCTACAACAGTAAAATCTAGGTAAAGAAATACCTACAGTATGAACACATGATGCCTGAAACTATCATGTTTCAATACATATAGAATTTACATGCAAGAAAACCTTAAGTCATACATTAGATACACCCATGCAAAGCAAAGTCTAAAATCATAATTATTCAGTCATTTAAACATGCAAGAACAAAGAAAGATGTAAAGAAAAAAATGCAGTATCATACAGGAAGCATAAACAAACATGCAAACCATAAAAAAGTGCACACATCACATGGAAAAGATTCATTTATAAGAAAGAATAATTATAACAAAACATTCACTCAGACTGCAAAACAGTTGCAGTACACATAACAATATCATATAACAAATAAATTATAGAATAACCATACACATAGAATGAGAACAAAGCAAAAGAAAATTAATATATTTACAAAAATCACAGAAACCAACAGAAAAATATTTACAAAAATCATAGAAGCCAAGCAGGAGAAAATTTGTACATTTACAAAAATCCTGGAACCCTGCAACATTGCAATATCAAAGAATTGGCAAAGCTTAAATAAATACCAATGCAAGAACTCTTTGCATCATGCAGTGCATTAAGAAAATAAAATGCAGACTCTGTATAGAAAAGCAATGTCCATGCCTGACTTCTTCATGCAGTTGTCATTTACAAAAAGCTCTTTAGTAAGGCTCACAGATTATGTATGTTTCACTGCTGTTGTGTTATACTTCTGTTTAAAGCATCTAACATGTAGGTATAATTAGTGTAATCACCATTATCTTCATCACTATCACTGATGTGATTCATATGTACTACCAGAGAAATCAGACATCCCATAACTTTATAATTCATATGATCAAGTACTGCCCCAACACACAGTCCCACACCACCAAAGTTCTACCACAAAAAAAAGCTCACCACACAGTCCACACCACCACAGTTCTACCACACAGTGCACACCACCACAGTTCTACCACACAGTCCACACCACCACAGTTCTACCACACAGCTCACCATACCCTATAAACAGGAAGTTTGAATAATTGGTGTAAAATTTTCATGATCTTCCTTTTCTTTTTAGTACCAGAATAATCGTTTGTTTGTATTTTTCTTTCACCTCTTAACTCCTAAGTTATGGACTTTGCATGATAATGTAGCTGCATTTTTAAATATATATCAATAATTTGGTCTACTACACCATCACAAACCTTTATATTTTCACAGTTGACTGTTTGCATCACTATTTTCAATTTTTCATTAACTGATTCCTCACAGATCAAGCTCTTAACAACGTTGTTCAATATTTCTTCATATTCTCAGATCATATCAACCAGTGTTCTTTCTGGGTGGCACAAGAGCTTATTCTGTTCAGAATCCTTATTTTTAAGGTAAATATCATAACAATAAGCATCATTACTACTTTCTCCTGTTAATTCTTCTTTACAAAGAAAACAATTATGACATTTTAGTAATTCATGACCAACATATCCTGTAACATAATGTATACCATTATGCAAAAGTAGTTTGTGTGGCACCTCTGAGATACTTTCCTGTGACTGATTAAGATCTTCGCTGTGCTTATATAGATTAAAATTAGCAAAAAAATCTGAAACATTATTATTCTAAACAACGATTGAGATGGGGGCTCTGTAGGGTGATGGGGTGTATCTTCTACATTATCTCTTTGTGATGTTTGCGATATACCATTCCCTAACAATAAATTCATCACTGTCTTCATATGGATTTAAGTTTGCAAAAAATTCAGCAACAATATTGGTTTTATCTTTGCATGTTACACAGGGTTTGGTATCATTAGGGTGCACAGGTGCATTCTCAGCATAATTTATACAATTAAGTGTTTCTGATAGCTCTTTATCATGATGATCATAGGTATTGGTAAGGTTACTATTGTCATATTCATTGTTTTCATCTTGTTTTCTGTCACTTTTCATGTACTCTAAAAACAGGGTAGCTTCATCAATACAATTACTATTTAGAGATTTATGCATAGTTTTACTACCTGTAAATGTTTTTATTAAATTGAAAAATTTAGGAGCAGTGGGTGCATCATTGTTTCCACCTGCTTGTCTGATACCGCTAAAGAATTCTCAATACACTCCTGATTGATCCTGTTCGTTAAAATATATCTGAAATCGTAATAATCTTTGACATCACTCCATAGGAGCTGCTTTATGCTGGAAATATTCAGGAGCCAGCCATATACATGAGCAATACTACTACTATCTTCCAACCAGTTACAGGATCTTAGATAGTACTCCATTTCATCAAGGAAATGTATATGATCATTTTCTATACTTATTGCACACTTTCTCAGTTTATAATGATGCTGCTGACTACTGTATAGGAGGTCAAATATTTCATCCATTTTACTTACAAATGCAGCAGTATGTGAGGCTTCTTGTGGCAGTGAACCTAGTGCTGAATGGGTATTCATACCTGCTGCAACATTTCTACTTAATGTCTGTGATGCAAAACTGACACACATTTTGCCAAAATATTACAATATATGTGTGTATATGTTAGTTTTGGTGCCAAGCAGATGGACATGCGCTTATCAGAGCGATAAAAATCCTCCACATATTGCCATTTTATCAAGTTTCTCTCATTACAGATATTAACTTCATGAAGTTATATCTGATACTTTTCATTAGATGTGGAATATAAAAACAATGCACTTTCTCACTGGCATGAACAAAATATGGTGCTGAATTTATAATGTTAAATTTCTTAAAGGCAGCCCTATTAATGACATCTTGATCACAGACAAGGAACTTTGGGATCAATCCTGTTTCTTTCATTCTACAAATACAGTCTATGATCATTTGTTTAAGTTTTTCAGGTTTCATGCACTTGCTAAAAAGAAAATAACCTAATGTCTGCTTCCACTTTGTTGATAATCCTTTAACCATGAGAACCATAGCATACTGCGCAACTTTTTTTAAAATGCCGTATTGTCCCAGATCTTCTAGCCCTCCAAATTTATCTTTTACTTGTGTTGTAGTAAACTGCATCAAAGACAATGCCACAAACTTTATCTTTAGGTTCAAAGCTCTGGGTTTTCTTTTTAAGCAATTCAAAAACAGATTTGTTATATCCTGCAGTAAATTGCATCATTTATACCCAGCATCTAAGCATTTGCACAGTGGAGAAAACAAAAATTTTGGACAAAAGTTTATATGCTCTTGCACTTTTGAAGTACAAGCCTAGTCAAAAACACTTCTGGATTTTGAA
>JAUTZA010209699.1:0-14590 GCA_032273845.1 Panulirus longipes | reverse complement strand
GAATGTTTGAAGGAATAGTAGTTCCAACAATATTGTATGGTTGTGAGGCATGGGCTTTAGAGGAAGATGTGAGTTGGGGGGGAGTGTGTTAGATATTAGATATTCAAGGACAATATGTGGTGTCAGGTGGTTTGATTGGGTAAGTCATAAAAGGTGTGGTAATAAGAAGAGTGTTATTTGAGAGAGCTGAAGAGGGTGTGTTGAAATGGTTTGGACATGTGGAGAGAATGAGTGAAAAGAGGTTGACAAAGAGGATATACGACTCAGAAGTGGAGGGAACTACAAGAAGGGGGAGACCAAATTGGAAATGGAAGGATGGAATGAAAAATATTATGCGTGCACAGGGCCTGAACATGCAGGAGGGTGAAAGGCTGCCTAGGTTAAAGTGAACTGGAATGTTGTATATAGTGGGCAACATGCTATTAATGGACTGAACCAGGGCATGTGAAGCTTCCGAGGTAACCACAGAGAGGTCTGTGGTTTTGGTGTATTGCACAGGACAATTAATTCAAGGTTTACAATTAAAACATTTTTTGATGGAACAAAAATGCCATCATCACATATATAAACCTGCAATAAAAGTAAGTCAGAATATGAACTTAAACTATAACATCACTCTAATCTTAATAGTACACTGTAATGGAAATTATGTGCATCAGAACTGACCATTGTTTGTTAAAATACCTTTCAGCATTTCTTACAGTAAAAGAAGTCTTACTTTTTTTTACCAGTACATCAGTCCAGTTGCCAGTTATCAATAACAGACATTTATTAACCCTGACTTTTTCATATTCATTAATACCAGTATGGTTAAAATAATAGTACGGAAAATGAAAAAATTACCAATGTAATTATTTTAGATGTAGTAACTGTACCTAAGAGGACTCGGTTTATGAAATATATATGTAAACTGATACTGCACAAAACTACCTGAACACACCAAAAATATTTTGTCAGGGGATCCACAGTTAAATTCACTGTCTGTTGAGTAAGAAACTGCTTCATTGTCTGATGAACCACAGAATGGCTTAAAATTCTGTTGATGGCACCATATCTTAGATTCACTAGTAGAAGGAAGTTTTTTTTAACCTTCAGCATTGATTATAATGCTAAGAATTCTTCCATGACTTTGTCAACAACATCCACACAATCTTATATTGATGAATGAAGCACAATTTTGGCAAGTTCTGGACAATGGTCTGTTTCTGCACCAACACCCATTTCCTATTTTACTTTCCTGGGTCCGCCTGACTTCTTTATTGGCAAATGAGACATCAAATGATCCCCAGATGTGTGCTGGAATGATATCATCTCATCACAGTGATGTTCACAATGGCAGGATATATGTTGTGGCCGCATTGAAGGGGAACCCTTAACCAATGGAGACACACATTAATGGCTTCTCATCTGTATGAAGTTTCATTGGCCACACTATAATATTTTTGGAAAAAAGTCTATTGGTAACATAAAAAAATCATGTGGCTTCTCTACTTTTATGAGAATTCATGTGACTCTAAATTACCCTTCCTGGAAAAGGTCTTTTGACACCATGTGCATTCATAAGGCTTCTCTTCAGAATGAACAATCATGTGGTTCACTGAACTACTCCTTCGTGCAAAGGTCTTTAGACATTGTGAACATACATGTGGCCTCACTCCTGTATGAAGTCATGTGTGTCACTAAATTACTCCTTTGTGAGAAGGTCTTTAAGCAATGTAGACATATATGTGGCTTCTCTTCTGTATGAATATTCATGTGCTTCACTAAATAACTCCTCTGGGAGAAGGTCTTTTGGCATTGTGAGCATTCATATGGCTTCCTTCCAGTGTGAATGGTCATGTGCTGCACTAAAGTACTTCTTTGTGTGAAGGTCTTTTGGCACTGTGAACATTCATATGGCTTCTCTCCAGTATGAATGGTCATGTGCTTCAATAATGTACCTCTTTGTGAGAAGGTCTTTTGGCATTCTGAACATTCATGTGGCCCCTCTCCTGTATGAACAGTCATGTGATGCACTAAATGACACCTTTGTGAGAAGGTCTTTAGGCACTGAAAACATTTGTGTGGCTTCTGTCCTGTATGAACTGGCATGTGTTGCATTACAGAACACTTTTGGGTGAAGGTCTTTTGGCAGTATAAACATTCAAATGGCTTTTCCATGTTGCAGTCTTGTAAACTAATGATACTGCAGTTCAAAGCTGTATGTTGCAACAGCGTAATAGTTTACTGAAAAAACTCCAGAGCTGTGAGGAATAACCTGTTATTGTGGCCTTGCGGTTGTGCTCAAAGTAGATGAGTGGTTCAATACTACCTTTATCCAACCTAATCAAAATCACCTAGGGTCACATGTTGGGAGATAAAGTGCCCATAAAAAAATTTTGGTGGAGAGTGTAGCACCAACCACAGTCAAACCTATCCCAGGTCATTCATGTTGAATAAGAGAGGAATTGCTCACAGTCTCTGCTTGTGAGAAGTGAAACACTAGTCTTGACCCAAGTCACATAAGTTAACTTCAACAATAAGACTTCACTGTTTGTGTGAATGAGTGATGGACCAGTCTTGAACTACCCTACCCCTTTTCATACAGGGACAGTTACAAGGAATGAACTGCTCAATATGTCTCAGTAGTAAAGAGTGCTGTAGCAGATTCAGTCCAATCTACTCCAGGAAACTGAGAATTATATGTACCAGGATGAACTGTTCATAATCAGTGCATTATTGAAAGCAGTGGCTTTTGTGTTTCCCGTCATTCTTTTGCAGAAGTCAGATAAGGTTTGGTTCCTCCCTACTTCTATCTGTACATTGAAACACACACTTTCCATATCAGCACAAGCATCTAGACATGCCAGTCCTCGTATTTACAGTCTATGTTCCTCTTTATATTTCCACTAATTAAAAAGTACTGTAGAATAAAACATGTCTCTCTCTAGTCACTTCTTAAAGCTGCTAGTCTATCACTTGTATCTGCTGTCAACCACTGCCGACAATAACTTATGTTTGTAAAGTTCATTCCAGTCACAAGTTTGTTATTTATTTGGGTTGTAAGTCCATTAATTGTCAGTCATTAAAGCCTTGAATGTCAAGTATAACCACCAATCAAAAAATCTTTTAAGATCATAAACACAAACTGTATGTATAGCCCTTGTCAAGAACAACAGAATATTCTTTATATGTAGCTAACAAACAAATCAAGGATATTAGTGTATATACCTTAGACTCTCCATGCATGGTCTGCCAGTTCAGAGTTCATGCCAGGACTTTTCTCAGAAAGTAGTTATGGCACTGACTGATTTATAAATGATATATGCTTACAGATTGCAATAAACTGACTTTGAGGAGTTACACAAACTGTAAAATTGGTTTTCTTACCATCATTTAATGTACATATTATGGACAGTTTGATTCTGTTAAATTTTATTACATTCATCAACATTGAAAGATTTTTCTCACTGTTTTCACTGTTCCCATCATTAATGAGTAATTTTCTTGAAGTTTCCACCTCATTATCATTAATGTTACTCCTTTTCCCATTTATATTACTGTGCTATAAAACGAAGTGCTGTTACTGTTCCTCAGCTGCTTGTACTGTTCTTGCTGTTCTTGTCTTTAAAGATAAGCTGCTTGTTTCTTTATATTAGATGGAATGCTTGTCATGTGCTTTTGTAAGGCTGCTCTTACTGCTATGACTGCCATAATTCATTCTTGTGGCAGTGTTTGATGCAGTAAAGCTTGGATCACGTATCATGCCCTTGTGCTGAACACCAGGAGCTGCCAATGATGAAAGTAAGCATTAACATTATATACTTACATTTTCACATAAAGTGCTGAAGATATACAAAATAAAGTTATCAATAAAGTGTTTTTGATATGCACCTTTCAGATCTTTAAAGAATAATGTGGACACTTTAGAGGAATGAGGACCATAGCCTCAAATACTGTAAATATATAGAGTCAAATCCCTTACTTATATTTCAGTTTAGAGGGATGACGTCCCTAGTCTCAAATACTGTAAACGCATAGAGTTAAATCCCTTACTTGTATTCCAATTTCTAAAAGAAGGAACAGAAGGAGCCAAACAGGGAGTGCTCATCCTCCTCGAAGGCTCAGGCTGGGATGTCTAAATGTGTATGGATGTAACCAAGATGAGAAGAGAGGAGAGATAGGTTGTATGTTTGAGGAAAGAAACCTAGATGTTCTAGATCTTGGTGAAACAAAATTAAAGGGTAAAGGGAAAGAATGATCTGGAAATGTCTTAGGGGTAAAGTCAGGGGTTGGTAAGAGGATAAGACCTAAGGAAGGAGTAGCACTACTCCTACAACAGTTGTGGAAGTGTGTGATAGAGTGCAAGGAAGCAAATTCTAGGCTGATGTGGGTGAAAATAAAAGTGAATGGCAAGAGATGGGTGATTATCAGTGCTTATGCACTTGGCTATGAGTAGAATGATCATAAGAGGCAAGTGTTTTGGGAACAGCTGAGTAGTGTATCAGCAAAGAGGGAGGTACATGCGAGAGTCTTGGAGAGAGGGGTGAGTATGCAGTCTGTGGGAGATGACAGGGCTTGGGAAGTGAGTCAGTTGTTGTTTGCTGATGATATAGCAATAGTGGCAGATTTAAGTGATAAACTGCAGAAATTAGTGACTGAGTTTGGAAGTGTGCGAAAGGAGAAAGTTGAGAGTAAATGTAAATAAAATAACATCAAGGTTATTAAGTTTAGCCGGGTTGAGGGACAAGTTAATTGGGGATGTGAGTTTGAGTGGAGAAAAAGTGGAGGAAGTGAAGCGTTTTTGACATCTGAGAGTGGACATGGCAGTGAAGAGAACTATGGAAGTGAATGTGAGTAATAGGGTGGGGGAGGGGGCAAAGGTTCTGGGATTGTTGAAGAGTGTGTGGAAAGAGAGAACATTATCTGGGAGGGCAAAAATGGGTATGTTTGAAAGAATAGTTGTCCCAACAATATCATATGGGTGCAAGGTATGAGCTATAAATAAGGACATGTGGAGGATCACACTGTTATTCTTTCTGTTATGAGGAAGCAATCCAAGACCTTTACACTGCCTGAACCAAGAATATAAGAGGATAGTAAATGTAATTAGGAAAATTGGTCCAAGTTAGTCCAGACAGCAGACTACTAGAGGTAGTCAAGGTATACTTATCAACACAAAATTTGTTCACTTTTATCCTTCTTTTCAATTTTATATAGGCCAGAAACATATTTAGATAATGGAGAATATCAAGACCTGGCAATTGCGACAAGATTCACAAACAGGAAGTATGAGAAAAGGATAAAACATTTATCACTAAAAAAATTTTTTGTATTTATTGGTTGAAATAATAATTAGAAAAAAAAAGAACCAGAGATTAATACAGTTAGAAATGGAAATACAGAAACTCAACAGTCAATTCAAAGATCATGAGAGGTGTCATGAAATGAAAGAGGATTTCAGGATATTAAATATAAAGATAATGATCATGAGCATAGATCAGCATCAGTTGAGTGTGTTGACAAATTATGTAACCAGAAGAGAGAAGGTAGAAAAACTGAAGAGTTGGAGAGGTCAAGAGGGACTTTTCTAAATGTCGAACATGAGGAAATGCATATTACAATGAGTACGTATACTGATGGAAATAGTGTGGAAGGAGGTGCAGTTTTATGGGCTAGGCAACAGACTTGGAGTATGTTGACTTGTGCAATAGGATAGAAATCTAGGGACATTGAAACAGAGGTGTCCAGGGCACTGAGTGAAGCCACAGAATAATATGTACTATTAGAGCAATTGGCAAAATTTATGTTCCAGTTGATGAAAATTTCAGAAAAGTACACCACGTACAGGATCAGTGCTTATTAACAAAAAGGGAGATTTCTGAGAAAGCTGGAGGCACAGAGGTTGATGAACCAGAACTGGAATACCAGGCAGAAATAAAGAGTAAACTTCTCTAATGGACAAAAGATTATCTGAAATGAAGTTAACAAAGGATACATCACCAGTGGAGTGTCCCAGGGTTCTGTTTTGGGACCATTTTACTTCTTGATCTATGTGAATGACTTGCCTAAGTGTATAGACTCCTACCTAAATATGCTTGAAAATGATGCAAAAGTGAAAAGTAAAAAGTATGGAGAACTGCAATACCTTACAAGGCGACCTAAACCGTGCCTTTGATTTGATACATAGTTGATACCTATATATATCTATATATAAGAAAAGAAGCTAGGAACAGATGCTGAACAGAAGACTGGTCTCACTAACAAAAGCGGTCTGTAAAGTACTGAGGATGGGGCAAAGTGAAAGAAGGCCTCAATATGATTATTAGTGTCCAAAAAAAACACTGTCTGCTCCCATATATTTTCAAAGGCAATATGGGGCGAGAGTTTATTGTGGGTGCAAACATATGACGCTCTTAGGGTAAAATCATCGTACATCTAGTCATCGAGACTAGTGTTTCTAATGGTGTGAACACCAGCAACCTGCCTCAGTGTGCCTAAGGCTGTCTTCAGGAAAGGATGTTCTTTCTTTACTCTTCCTGGCTGTTACTTTCACTTGAGAATTTTGATTCTTGGTGCTGTATTTCTTCCACGTGTGCCTGAAGACAGTTGGCTCTTAATTCTCTAAGGAGTAAAAAGCCCAAATTCTTGCCTATAAGTAAGAAAATGTGGGTACAGATAAGATTTCTAGAACACATGATCAGGCAGCTGCTTCCTGCAACACCTCATCAGTGCCTTGCATCATTTAAGAGAAAAAGACCCAAAGGACTCAAAACATAGAATACTTCAGGAACCTTGCCAATTCCATGCCCATGTATCTGCAGATAGTAATCAACACCAAAGGAGAGATGACAAGATACTGAAATGTAAGTGATACATCACCCTTGAAAATGTATGAGGAGGCAAACAAGGTTTTTTTTGTGGGCACTGTATATGGCAAGAAATAAGCTTCAAGATTCTGTATGTGAGAAGGACTTGGGAGTCAGCATCATCTCCAACCTTTCATTAGAGTTCCAAATTAAGAGAACATTAAAGGAGACAATATCAGAATAGCTCTCAAGTACATGCATTCGGAAATATTTAGGAAGTTTTCACATCCTAAATAAAGCCAAATCTAGAATGTTTCTCAAGTTTGATCACCGCACCTAAAGAAGTAGAGTAGGTCCAGAAGAGAGCAACAAAGATAATACCAGAATTTAAGAAAGCTAAGTTACAGGAAAAGGCTAAAGGCTTTAAATATGCTCCCCTTGGAAGAGAGAAGAGTGAGAGGTGACCTGATCACAATCTCTTAAGTTTTTAGAATAGATCTGTAACGTTGACAGAAAACAGTTCTTCAAGAGATGAGGGAATAGAGAAACCAGAGGACATAACGTGAAGTTAAGCAAGAAACTTGTTAAAAAAATGTAAAGTACTTTTATAGAGAAAGAGTGTTGGATGAATGGAATAGAATGCCTGAGGACACGGTTAATGCAGACACCATGCATAAGTCTAAGAACTGTCTGACAGTAAAGAATGTTCAAGAAATGGGGCCTAACAAGTGTTATTCTCTCTCCCCATACAGTTAAATAAGTAATTACACATGTACAAAGGTTCCAATTGATTGCAGGAGTGTTTCCAACTTCAATTGGAATCCTGGATCATAAAAAGGAAAGTGCACTTGACACTGCTGGAGTCATGGTAACAAAGCTTACCAAAGAAATAAGATCTCATTTGTTCTTCCCAGAGGGCTACATGATAATAAGGAAAGAAGGTGAAGATAAGAGAAGGAAGGATTGACCCTCTTAATAAAAGATAGCCCTAAGTTTCAAGAAATAGCAGAAGAAGGCCCGTTCAGACAATACACAATGGGAAGAGTAATTGTAGGGAAGAAATGTATTATGATGTTAATATTAAAATAATCCTCCAAAGAATTGCAATGATCTAGAACAAATTTACATTAACAACATAAAATGAAATATTAGGATGATACATGAAGCAGTGAAAAACTTAAATTTTGGAGATGGTAAAGTACTGATCATGGGGGGGTTTTAAATACAATGAGATAGACTGGGGGAATTTCAGTTTTTATAGGAATAGATAGTCATGGAGAGAAAAGATTTTAGAAATAATACAGGATAATTTCATATACCAACATATACGGGAGCATAATAGGATGAGAGGGACTGATGCTCTGTCACACTTATTATATATTATATATTATACTCCATTTGGAAGAAAAGATCATGTAATGCTCAAGTTTGACTGTGTGGCAAATAAGTGCATTAAAAGAGCAGAAATAGATAAAACACAAAGAAAATATAATATTCCAAGTCACCAGTGGTTTGTTAACATAGTGTGTGTGACTTCCTTAAAGCTGGGTTAAGTTTGGTTTGCATGGGTGAAGTTTAGTTAGGTTAGATTATATCATGTTTGGTTAGGTCAGATTTAGGTAGGTTTTTGTTATGACCAGGGTAATTTCGATTAGGCTTGTTCATGTTATGTGTGTTTGTTACATTATGTCTGATTTGGTTAGGTTTGGCATTTTTTGCTGGATTATATCACCACTAGGATGTTCTTTCATGTGCAATTGATATTATAACTCTACTACTTTTCTCGACTCGAAAGCCCTAACCACCATGTGAGGCCAAGATTCTTGTAATGAAAGGCTTTGAGTATCATCTCTGTGGGTAAATATGAATTGCATAAAGTTTCTTGAGTTTCCTCATACAATTTTCTTTATTTCTAGTAAGAAATAATGATGCCCAGCTTAACTGGTAAATCATTTTTAAAAGTTCTGTTGATTTTTTACAAGTGTTTTACCCTAAGTCAGTTAAACCCAAATTCTCCTTGATATACATAACCATTACTATTATAACCTTATTTGAATACTCTTTCATAAAATATAAAACTCAAATTCATACTCCAAAACTGTTACTGTATTCTCTATAAACTACACCAGCACTGCAGGTTAAAATCACTCAATATCCAAAACTAACAGTGTTGCGAAGATAAATTAGACTTGTTATCGTGTCCTCCAAATGGATCACCTGAAGATTCAACACCCCCTCCCCCGATGTTTTTTCTAGGTTAGGTTAGGTTAGGTTAGAATTGGATAGGCCAATAACCTAACCTAACCTAACCAGCCTAGAAAAATGCTGGGAGTGAATCTGCAGAAAAACACTACATTGCTATTAGCTTCAAATGAATGATTTTGTTCTGCATTCCTGGTGTAGTGATTCAAGAATATGACAGGTGTGGAACATGATTCAAAGCATTATATTCAACTGAGCAACATTCATTAAGGCTATGATGGTTATGTACATAAGGAAAAAAGTGGGTTTATTGAATGTGAAATTAGGCAATACTCATGTGACATATCAACAAAACCTATAAAAACCTCTATTAGTAAACAAAATTATTGTAGAAATATACTATTACATGTCTACTGTGGGAGACTGCATGGCTGCTGGCCCTGTTGTCTGTACGTTGACCCAGTGCCATTTTGGCGGAAGCAGTCAGTCATGGATATGTTATATTTTAACCATATTTAGGAAAGTCAGGTGTAGCTCTCTTATCATTTATTTTAGCGTACTGCCTACTTCAACCCACTTAACCTTTTCTGACTAAATACTGTCACCTTATTCAATACTGTACCATCCTCTACAATTGTCACTGTATTCTCTAAACAGTAATATATCAGTTTAAGGACACACTTGTAGCTTTGAAATCCTCATTCTACTCCTATAGAATCATTGTTTAGTTTAAAGGGACAGCAAGGACTTAAGAATATCATTTCATAAGTGCTATTACTTCTCATGATTTGGTACCAAACAATCTGATAGCAAGAAGGGCTATGAAAGAGAGGGAAAATGTAGGGTAAAATATTAATAAAGTAACGTAAAATATACTAAAATATTAAAAAATAACACAACTCCCATTTTGTAGTGCTGCAGATGAAATGTGGTCTAGTACTGGCTAATTCTCTTGTATCAGAGGAGACACCTTTTTTATGATATTCAGTGGATGGGGCTATGCATCGTAAGGCTTGAGATTTAAGCAAATGTAGAGATGACTTAACTGAAGATTTCCAAAAATGTAAGCGACATTAACATGTCTACAGGTATATTGTGGTACCTTTCAAATAAAATCTGACTCCTCTAGTTCATGCAATTTTGTTCTCTGACACCGAAAGCAGGCTGGCCAATGTGTGGTAATTTGTGCCAGCCACTGAAAGGAAGCCATAATTTCCTCATGCATCATGCTTACATGTGAGGCATGAGCAGTTAATTACCAGTTTTGTGGAGAGCTGACAATATACATCCACTTGGCACATTGGTTAGATTCTATGGTACAGTACCATATTCAACTTGTATTCTCAATTCATTATGCTGTCAATCAATCCTGCTTTTAAATACAGCATATATTATTAATTGACCTTAAGAGATCAAATTACTGCATAGAGGAATTGAATTACAAACCAAACAGAGCTCTGTAGAATATTAAAAAAACTAGATGGTGGATGTATGTTGTCACCTGTCAGCAGGACCAATAATTTTAAGCACGATGCATGTGCAAATTACTTTCAGGACACTGTTGTGTCCCTCCTGTGGCCAGTGCAAATTACCATGCATACCCTAGCCTGGATACTATGTGAAAAAACAATGCAGCATGAATTAAAGGTGTCAGCTTGCATTTAAGAGATACCGAAATATATTCATAACATGTCAACTCTTCTTATGGTTTTGGAAAACTCTTACAAGTTGGTTTTACACTTACATGATTTTCCTTAACAATAAATACTTCCAAAGTGCATCAAATTCTGCCAGAGACTACACAATGGAGACATGGAGCAATGGTATTTATGTATGAAGTATCTGTAGTGGATGAGGTTTGTGCTAAAATGAAAATAAGTGCTGTCCAGCAAGAAATGTCAACATCAGATTGTTTATCACTTATCTTCATAGTATATTCGAAGTAGAAGTATGATATTCCCCCAGGATAAATTGATCCCTATATCACTAGCTTCTTGATTATTTTATTTTTCTTACATGACATAAGAAGACTTGCTGGATAAATAAATGGAGCAGCTTCAAGCTTTCAGCAGTATTTTAAGTAATTTTCAAGGATACAGTCAACATGTTGACTCTGTATCCTTAAAAATCACTTGAAATACAGCTGAAAGCTTGGAGTTTCTTTGTTTATTTTCCAGCAAGTTTACTCATATGACTGATTCACATGTGTATGTGAATTATTACAAAAATTCTTACATGATATTTATTCCCTTCATGAGAAATTTTTCACTTGAAAAATGACCATTTTTCAGAGACTTTAAAGTTTGGTGGCACATACCATGTAGATTATGAAACAAATTCATATAAAATACATACAAAAAAAATCAATAAACTGTTGATGTAAACATAGGCTTCATTAGTCGATTGGGTCTCCTAGAGTATTTCTACCGACTCAACTGCAGTCCTCTTCAATTCTAGTGGTTTGGTACCATCCGTGGTTTAGGGTTACTAATCTTTTGTATACATGTCAAACATTATGATGCATGGTGCCATCTACTGGACATCATAACAAGGTGTGTCTCCCCTGAAATGAGGGAAATTACTTACTATGAGACATGTTTCATCTTTAATGCTCCATATGAAAGTTAGGATTTCCCATATTTTCCCTCTCCTTCACAACCCTTCACACTACTGGGTTATTTGCTGCTGAATAATAATATACTGTACTAATAGAATACTGATAAAAAAAATCGTAATTCCTAGCTTTTTATACCAAACATTATTGACAAAGAAGTAGAACAAGGATCTTGAAACTAAGACCTATGCATAAATTACCATCAAACGCTAAACAAACACTGCAGAACAAATTAAATTTTCAAAGCTGAACTAGACATTAACCACCATTAAATAGAATATAATGCCCTCAGATTCTCGAAATACCAAACTAGAACTGCTGAATAATATTACTGAATGTCTGAAGGTAACAGTGATACAGAGCTTAACTGGTAAATTATCGATCACTCGGTATCCAGAGTTATTGGCAATGTGGAGCTAAAGTAATAAATCATCTTTCCCTGGTATGCATAACCCACTCTACTTCCGCCTTACTTAATATTTTCAATACAATACAATGCATTAGTGTTACTATATTCCACCTACACAATACACTAACTGCCGAGGAAAATGACGCCATATCGCAATAGCCACACAAAACTATACTGGAAATCTACCTTAAACCAGATTTTTACCTAGCCTATCTCGTTCTCAGTTATAGAAAAAGTATTATTGCCATGTCGGACATCCAGTGAATTTTGAGACTGGTTAGGTCGTTTCGTTGAAAATTTTTTTTGAGCAATTCCATCGCAAATCACTACTTTCTTGACATTCCCTCACCTAAAACCCTGGGTATACCCGACAGGTAGATGTCCCAAGCCATTAGTGTACCATTGAAAGTACCACTTCAATTAATACCTTCACCAGAGGATAAATAAGAAGGAAAATATATGCGGGTACATGAGAGGAGCAGCCGCTATCAAACTCTTTGTTTTGTTTACAATGTCAGCTGGAGGCTACCTGTGTCCGAATCCTTTAAGCCTTCACATGATCCTGGTTTTGGATCATTATCCGTTATTACATCTGTGATAAATCATCTTTCTTTTATCCCTCAGTCCGAAACCCCCTTTTCCTCGTACCTCAGTCCGAAATTATGTATATATATATTTTTTTGCAGACTGTATATTTTTTTTTTACTGTGATCGTGATAATCATCTTGAAGGATACGGATGTATCATAGCAATACATATTCTAGAATATATTCCCCCAGCTCAGTTTTTTCAGTTTCAATTCTTTATTTCTTGATAAAGGAATCGGGATCCTAGTGCTGTCACTAGGGGTACCTAGTGACAGCACTAGTGCTGCTATGTTGAATTAAACCATCATCTTGCAAACACAATGGAAACGGCGATCAAGTATAATAGAAATAAGAAGAAAAGACATATATAACACTCAAAGGAGTGGCGCCTCTGATCTTGGACGCTCAAGGGTCTCGGCGATAGCAGGGTGTCTGCAATGTTTCGTAACGGGCCAGAACAAATATTTCATTTAAGCTCATCGAACGCTGGTCTCCTTCACCTCTTGAATAGCTTCGACACGAAACTGTTTAACCATCCTCGGAACATATCCAGGAACTTGCGGGAGGAGGTGCTGTTCACACTAAGCACTTCATCTAGCGTACCGTTCCTCGTGAAGAAGGTGCCCCATGGGTTCTTGTACTCCATTGTATAGTAGGCTCGGGCCGGCCCTGACACGTTTGGCAGTTCGCCATAAGCTTCCACCTTCGAATTGTATTTCATGAAGGGGAAAGTTTGTCGTAACTGGCCATGGATGTGGAATGTAATGTCGAAGGCCATGGCAGTATAATCCGACAGGAGCGGCAGCAACTTTGGACTGAAGCAGAAGTTATTTGACTGGCGGAGAACGTCTGGGACCATGCAATTATTGCTCACGAGGCCTATGCAACCCCGCTTCAGGTACTGGGCCATGAGTCTAACTGCAAGCTTGGGCAGGTTCCCGGGCATGAGGATAATCATCCCAGACTTTTCACTTAGTTCATCCATAGCTGACTGGAGGGCGTTGACGACCAGTGGTTTTTGGAAGTTATGTTTCCCGAGCATAGACTCACATTTCTTCCGGAAGTACGCAGAGTCCATGTTAGGAGTCACTACTTCACGGAACATGAAGTTCCAGGAATAGACCAGAATGGTAGCCTCCGGCAAGATCGTAACGTCCTGTAGGACTGTAGAGAGCTCGTCTAAGCCGCTTCGAGTCAGGTCGTGAGTGGGTTCATTCAGGATTCATAACAAAGGCTCAGAAAGGCATTGCCAGTGTTGCACTCGTTCGGAAAAGTTGTACCTGACAGTGGTGGAATGTGACGAGGGTCGCGACTCTCGAAGTGTTGTTATAGTAAATTAACTGGAGAGAGAAGAGGTGAGTGAAGGGTGGCAGAGAGACTGCGGATTGTACATTGATGATCTGAAGCAAGGGAATTAGATACTAGATTGTTTAATCGTTGGTAAGGTTCCTGGTATGCAGTGAAATTCGCTGCGTCTATTCCCGTCTGTATTGTCATATATGATTTTACAGAACAAAATGAAGACTTGGCTGCATTAGGAAAGAAGGTTATACGTAGGAGGTATTGGAGAAATGTAGGTTCATGTTTGTATGTCGTTCAGGTTATGACAACGAACCATCGAGACATAGTTAGCTTGTCGTCTGAAGGTGCGAGTTTGGCTTTGGCTTGTATTTATTTTATTGCGTATTTTACGGTTTTCTGTGGAACGATGACCGATGAATTTTTAATATAGCCGTTATTTTACCATCAACAGAATTGTTTTTCATCTGTACTTGTGGAGAATAAAGCTTGTAATCAATTGACTTATAAAAGGAAGCCAAGGTTTGCGGGATCAGGAAAATGTAGGACTTATTGCTCTGAGGGATGACAAACCATCTTCACTAACGCTCTGCCGGACGACCAAGCATCTTCACTAATGTTCTGCCGGACCACCAAGCATCTTCACTACGCTCTGAGGGATGACAAACCATCTTCACTAACGCACTGAGGG